>CM050164.1:83346210-83453710 GCA_027410445.1 Discoglossus pictus | reverse complement strand
CAGTGAAGCTGTAGAATGTGTTGCAGCATTGCTTGTCCTAAATAATGCTGTTGTGACAACCAGTCTATATTTGTGCTCATGGCATTTGTCAGTAGTTTCTCACTTGGGGGTGATATTTCTATAGCATGCCCTAGGAGGGCAATACTTAATCTTTTGCATAAAGCTGCAGCTGAAAATCCACAGATAAATTTCCATTGATCTTTGTGATTTTCAGCATGTGGCAGGAGGTTAAATACAGACTTGTAGGAACTGGAATATTTCTGTTGGCATGTTCCAGTCACACTGCAGCTCTCGCCTCCAATTTTCTTAATTGTCACATTGGTTTGTTTTATAAGCTCAGTAACTTCTTCGCAGCCAGCCACAAGCACAGCCCTCAGTGCAGTGTGGCAGAAAACCCCTAGAACCAGTAGGAGGGCACCCAAAGGACACTCAACGTAGTGATAACTACTCCAGGCTGAGTCTCTGCATGTATCACTACAGTAGCTGGCATAGCTGCAATGCTGACAAGGTAGGGAGGCCAATACCCTTCTCAAACAATGGTGGCAGTGAAGATCGCAGCTTGTGATGCTGGTATCCCAATTATTCACCTCTCTAGATTTCCTCTCTGGGATAATCACACTTACAAAAGCTTCTTCCCATATTAAGATCTCCCCTTGTGGTATGTCTTGAGCAGCAACCAAGTGGCGTCCCTTGGCTGTGTTAAAATTAAGTCTTAGGGAACTACAAGTATTGGTTAATTGTGGATTCTTGTCCAACTCCAGTTCCAGACATTTGTGTCTCAAATCATCCTGGTTAGGTGCTTTAGTAGGATGAATCAGGCCAGTAACTTCTTTATTTAAAGTGTTTGATGTGGAGGTACACGATTGCTTCAGCTTTTGCCAACAATCTTCCTGGCGTTTCAGAATTTTGTCCTTTAATCTGTCAGGATATCCATGTTCTTGTGCATGTTGAATATCCTCTAGACAGGCCTACAATTGAAGTATTTCCAGTGAGAAAAAGCAAAAAAACACACATTGTCAAACTTAAGTACATATATAAATTCTGTGTGTAACAGACTGGCAAAATTGGAAAAAGTCATTTCAAACTGAACTTTTTTTATGCATTTAAGATTTCTCTTTATTCTACTTGTAATAAAACAAAATTAACATTCCTGTTATTTTCTGAAACACATGGCAATATTTATTGGTCTTTAATTATATTAAATATAATTAATGTGATTGACAAGGACATCACTCACATGATTGCTAAATGATATGAAAAGGCAGATTTATTTTAATCAAGGTAATAAAAACTTCCAAAAATATTTGTTTTCACAGAAATATTAAATTCATTTATTCATGCTTCACAAAAAAAACATAAAAATAAAAAATTATGACTCCATTGTGAGATTATATATATATATATATATATATATATATATATATATATATATATATATATATATATATATATATATATATATATATATATACATACACACACCCACACGATTCTCAGTTAACCAGAAATAAATTGATGTATAATACTGTACTTTAAATATAAATACAATTTTATAGAGCTCAACAAATGCCAGGAGACAGGTTGTCATGCCGCAAAATGCTTACAGGCATGTAGATGTCATCCGCTGTATGCCGCTGCAATCAGTTTTACCTGGAAGCAGACAGGCATGAGTGACTGAGCCAGTGCAGTGTTGGTGTTGCATTCCCCGGGGGTCAGCACCGCAGCCTCCAGTCGGACGTACCGGTGTGTAAGTGAGGAGTGAAAGCTGCTGCTGCAACAGCCCTAACTGACAAATATACTTAGCAGGCCTATTTTAATAGTGACTCTCAAGCAACCAGAAACTACATTTATCCGGCATGTACCAATCCCTGTGTGTGCGCCCGTGTAACTGAGGGGTGTGAGCACCTGGATAACTGAGGTATGTGTGTGCGCGCGCATTCGTGTAGGTGGAGAAGTGAAAACCGCGAAAGATGATATTTTCCGGGGCTCCAAGATATCTGCAGATCGTGACTGTAGCCATGAAATTAAGACGTTTGCTCATGGGAGGAAAGCTATCGCAAGTCTGACCAAGCTATTAAAAACTAAAGACATTATCAACAAAGGCCGGTAAGTATGGTGTTCCCAGTAGAAACATAGCGATGTGAGAGCTAGCTCGTATGAAGACTGGGCGACATAGAATGGACAACTTTGAATTGTGGTGGTGGAGAAAACTCCTTAGAGGTCCTTACAGTGCAAGAAGATACAATCAATAAATACTACAGGAAATCAAGTCAAACTGTTCACTGGAACATGCGATAATGAGGCTAAAGCTCAAATATTGTCCATAACATGAAAAGACAGGATTCCATTGAGAAGACTCTGAGGTAGGAAAGACTGAAGGCACACAAAGTATGGGACAACAGAGGCAGAGATGGATGGGGTAACTGAAGCATTGACAATGAGCTTGAGGGAGCTCAGAGGGGCAATGACTGACAGATGTGTCTGGCATACTATAATCCATTGGGTCACGGAGAGTCGGACACAACAAAAATTTGCAGTTGGTTATTTAAAAAAAAAAAAAAAAAAAAAACACACAACAACAACAACAATTGAGTGTTTTACATATCCAAGCTTGAAAGTTGGGCATTTGACTGGTTACAGGATACACTTTATGTGTCTCATGTCTCTATCCTCATGTTCAAATCAAACACCAATTTGTGATTATTATCTGTTACAGGCAGCCAAAGAAAACATTAAACTTCTATCCACTGCTTACTGTCATCAGTTCTGTAAATATATATTTTATTATTAGAATAAACGATTATCAATATCAATTATAATTTTGTCAAAGGCGAAGTCATAAGTTCAGTTGAGTCCGTAATGATTCAAGAACTGCCAATTTCTGAATTTTTTATATTTTTAATACGTTTATTTACCAAAATACACTCGCAACATTTGATTTGAGCCAGTCTATAACATACAAAAATTTAAACTAACAAATTCCCAAATAATTTACAAAATGTCAGAGTACAAAAAATAAAAATCTAAATCCTTGGGAAACTCTGATAAACCATGTCAAACCTTCAGCACAGAACAAACAAAAGCACAGGTAACTGTATCAAATAAAAAAAGACAAAACCTTTCAGTAAACAAAAACAAATGCAAAGGATATGAAAATGATATAGTCTGTATGATTATGATGAGCAAGCACAGCCCAGGTGCATAAATTAAATTCACAGGAAAACAAAATACCAAAATAGAGGTGTTCAATCAGAGAACGAACTAACCTTAATAGGTTAGTTATATGGACATATTAAGCCACTCTGAGAGCAGCCTCTTTTAGCTCACTTGAGCCCTTCACAGGGAGAAATATCCTGTGGTATATCAGTCTGGTCCCACTCACTAGAGTGATCCAGCCCCGAAATACCAGGCAATTCTATCCTGAACAGGAGAAACAGCAAACCCCAGACGTACGTTTCGGCCTTCATTGGCCCTCGTCAGTGAGGTGTAGCTGATGTCCCCCTAAGGCACAGTGAGCAAGGGGTCCTCGTCTGGAGTACCCCATCACCCTTAGGGAGACTAATCCCTAAGGGTCATTTCAATAAACAAAAAATACCAAAAATAGAGGAGCTCAGAGAAGCGTAGTTCTATGGACATGATAACCCACTCTGAGAGCAGCCTCTTTTAGCCAATTGTGCCATTCACAGGGATGAATATACTGTAGCAAATCAGTCTGGTCCCACTCACTAATATTTTTGTTCGGTCTGACTCTCCAGGAATCCTGTCTTCTCATGTTCTGACCAAAATATTTGAGCTTTAGCCTCATTATCAAACGTTCCAGTGAACAGATTGACTTGATTTCCTATTGTATTGACGGATTGGATTTTCTTGCAGTCTAAGGGTCTCTAAGAAGTTTTGTCCAACACCACAATTTAAAAGGCGTCAATTCTATGTCGCTCGGTTTCCATGTGGTCGAGCTCTCACATCCCTAGGTTACTATTGGGAACAAAATATTTGCAGATATTTATTGAGAATGTCTTTAGTTTTTAATAGCTTGACCAGACTTGCCATAGCTTTCCTCCCATAAGCAAACATCGTAATTTCATTGTTGCAGTCACAATCTGCAGAGATATTGGATCCCAGGAAAACAAAGTCTTTCGTTGCTTCCACTTCTCCATCTATTTGCCAAGAACTGAGATTTGGGGTTTGCCATAATCTTTGTCTTTTTAACGTTGAGTAGTATTTTAGCTTTTTCTTTCAGCCTCATCAATAAGCCCTATAGTTCCTCCTCACGTTCAGCCATCAGAGTAGTATTGGTTCTTCCATATTCGGTTTTGACCATGGCTTCTTGGTCCACATACAGCTTCCTCAAGAAGCGAATGAGATGGTCTGCTACCCCGCCTCGGCATAGATCCTCTATGTCTTCATGTAACCTGCTCTTTAGCTGATCTGTTTTCAGATAAATCTGATTTTTAGATTCAAATGCAGTTTAACCTCAAAATTAGAGGCACATTTTTAACATTCAAAATGAACACTTTCCGAGTGACAAAAGATCCAGTCACATCACTGAGAACTTATAACCATGACATTTTGAAATTAGGAGGAAATGATTTAGTAGGTTAAACTTATATTGAAGTTGCTACTTTATAGCAATAGGTTAGTATCAGTAATTCTCCGATTGTCTCTGCATGTTATCCATTAATAAGTCTTTTTACTCCCTGTCAGACTAGGACGCTTTAGACTAGCATGCATTGAACATGATTTAAGCAATTACCAAAGGGGAGGGGGATTAATGATAGCATCTTCAGTCTAACCCTACTAACTACATAAACTTTCAATAGTATAAACACTTTTTATATAAGTTTCAATAACACCAGTTGTAAAACCTTTAATGTCTATAGCTCACACTCAGAATATATAGTGCAAAGACAGCCAGTTACAAAACATCTTTAAGAATGAAATAATTGGCTATTAAATGTACAAGTAATTAATGAGGATAAGGAAGGTTTTGGGATTTTACTAGATATCCAATACCTATGTATTTATTAAACTATGTTATTAAAAAGCAAATTAAGTTTTGTTTTTGCTGCTTAAAATAATGCAAATGGCTCCCTAATGGGTCTAGCCACTGCAGACAGACACTTTAGTGCTAGATGTGCACTTTAGTCCTAGCGCATCAGTGACCACATCTGAGCAGCATGTTTTCTGAGACAGGATTCCTGAGGGGTTAGGACACTACACTGAACATCACGTCACGTCCTACAGAGTCAGTGTCTGCATACGCAGCAGTGGGCTGCCTCTTTAGGCACCTTTTCCATGAATTTAGTCAGCAAAATCAGAGTTTTAAATTTGCTTCTTAATGAAACAAAGTCCAAAAACTAAATACATAAGTATATTACATACCTAGTAAAATCTGGAAACCTTCCATATCCTTTTAATAAAGTAAGTGTGTGTGTGTGTGTATAAAGGAGGGCACAGTATCCCTTGAACATTGTTGTTTTAAACTAATTTAGTGAGGAGTAGCTTATTTTACTATCTATAGAGTGATAAAATGATTTATCTTGCATATATGCCTATTTTATCCAGGAAACACTTTATTGGAGCTTGAAGCTGTCATGTATTAAGTACTATTATAAAGCCTACTGTCTACAAGTTCTCCTAAGTCTTTCTGCATCATGGATTTCCCTAGCCTGGATTAAATTAGTTTATAGGTAGCATCTTATAGCATATTCTCAAATACATAATCCTGCATTTATCCGTGTTAAATCCTCATCTGTAGCTCTTCTGCCCTTTCACACTGCAGAAAATGTACATCATGTTCAGATTTTATTGGGCTGCATAATTTAGTATCCACTGCAAAAATTGAGGCTCTGCTTTTTATTTCCGTTTTAAGATCAATAATAAATAGATTAGTTCTGAGCTCGCTGTGGTTTAATCACTTTTACCATTTATTACTTTTGCCCAATCTGAATACATAATTCCAAGTAGTAAAGGCATGTTACAAAACAGCTTTTCTACCAAGGTGAATGTCTACTCCTATGGCAGAAGTCACTGCTAAGTCTAAGCATACGTGTCAGCATTTCATTCTTCCCACAATAACCACTTACGAATGGAAATCCTATATTTTTATTCTACATTTGGTCTACATGGAAAATCCTGAAGCTGTGCATAAACAAGCATTTATAAGTCATTATTGGAGAAAGGCAACTAAAGGGTGTATTTTCCTCCAGCGGTTGATTATATGTTCCCACACTTCTGCCCTCAGACCTAGTTCTCATTACCAATACCAATTTTAACACTCCCTTTTGTTCATGACTACACCATATCTATTTCACAAAGCCTAAGGCCCAACTAGTCACTAAATAAAAAAAAAACTAATATAAGAAAGAGGTTCTTTTCTCAACACATATATCTTGCAAAACAAACACGGAGGAGGATGCAGAATCACCTCAAACTTCCTCCTCCACAAACACTACCAAGTCAAAGGATCACTCTTTCCTCAGAATTCTTCTAAACCTCTATGCTGCTTTCAACACAGTCAACCACTATTACTTCCTACAAACCCTCCACTCATTTGGATATTCATGACAACACTGATAGTTCACCCCTATTGCTCAAGTCACATTATATAGCAGGAATCTGCAATCTTACTGCATAATACTGTTACTTTTATAGGAATAACGCATTGAGAAGTTCACAATATTATAGAAATTGGATAGGTTGCTTTTAAACAATCAAAGAAGCAAGTAAACATGTATTTGAATTTTCAGCTAACAATAATTTGATTTAAGGTACCTCACTTGTAGGGGACAGAAGAGTCATATGTTGATCTGTACTGAGCCACACTTTACTCTAGAGCAGGAATACTCAAGTTTAGTCCTGGAGGGCCACAAACTTGCCCGGATCTGAGGATATCCCAGCTGCTCCCAGGCTAGTCAATCACTTCTTCAGTCATCCTGATTGACTCACATGTGCACAAAATGGATATCTTCAAATCCAGGCATGCATGTGGCCCTCCAGGACGTAAATGGAGTACCCCTGCTCTAGAGCATAGAGTTTGATTCACTGGCACATCGGCTCCCCCCACTACTAATCAATGTTGGTGTACCTCAAAGTTTAGTCCATCTATAGTATATTTGCCTCCTAATTAAATATTTTGGATCTCAGCATCATCTATTACACACCAGACATGCAAATCATCTCTCTCTTTTAGCATGTCACCAACATCTTGAAAAAGAGCTTCTACCTCAGTGGGGCTACACTTTACATTCAGATAATGTATTCCATTATTAAATACCATAGCCATATAAAGTAATCCTACTAATCAAGTCGCATTGTCTCTTAATTTTTTTTAAAGCTATTGTGTATTTGCACGAATGTATACCTAGCTAGGTTCCAAATATGTTCTGGTTCTTAGCCGTTACAAATTATTTTGATTCCAACTTATCTTGGTAGGGGAAAATCTCCATTTATTCTAGGCTAGGGAATTTTCTATACAGTGACAATAATATAAACATACATGGAGAGACGTTATTATGCCAGGGAATGGATACCAACCTGTTTTTTGTTAAACGAACAAAACAAAAAAATCCTAATAATATCACTAGCATTAAATGATAAAGACCCCCTTGAAGTTACATAGTAATGGAGGTATTTAAAAAAAAAAAAAAAAAAAAAAAAAAAAAAAGAGACTTTTAGTTCATAAAGTCAACCTTTTTAATTCTCCTCTGATCTGCAATATGCAGATTAATTGTTAATTAATCCAGAGGGAGGCAAACAGGAAAAAACAAACAAAAGAAACGTTACCAATTGTTTAAAAAAGGGAAACAAATACTTCCTTCCTGACCCCAGATACTGGTGATCAGATTCCTCCCTGGATCAATACTCCCTCTGTAATTAACCAGGATAAGCCCGAATTCCCTGATTAAAAATATACCCAATACCTTTTTAAAATATCTACTGAATCTGCTGTCACCACCTCCTTTGGTAGAGAATTACATAGATTAACCACCCTTACTGTGAAGAACCCTTTTCTTTCTTTAAGGTGGAATATTTTTAGTTCTAACCTCAAGGGATGTCCTCTTGTCAGTTGAAAACCTCTTGGCACAAAAAGCTCCCTTGACAAATCTTTATACTGACCCCGGATGTATTTATATAATGTAATCATATCTCCTCTTAGACACCTTTTTTCTAGAGAAAATAAGCTTAATTTGGTTAGTCTTTCTTCATAACTTAGCCCCTCCATTCCCCTTATTAGTTTTGTTGCCCTTCTCTGTACTGTTTCCAGCTCTAAAATGTCCTTTTTATGAAGTGGTGCCCAAAATTGTACTCCAAATGAGGGCATACTAGAGGTCAGAAAAATATTTAAAGAAATCTGTTAGGAAAACCCTCATATTTGCAAGGTAGTAAAACTAAAAAAACTTAGCAGCTATGTAAAACATGAACATTAAAACACTTTTTTTGGAAAAAATATACTTTTTTGCAGACCTTTGTGTATATAAAGTTTTCATTGTGTTTGACTAAAACATCATAGCCTTGAAGCCTGAAGGCATTTTTTTTTTTTTTTTTTTTACTGAACAGTAGGGAGAGAGTGGTGTGGAAGGGACAGAGGGAAGCTTGCAAGTACAACTGCCAACCCTGCTCTGACAGAACTATAAAATTACCCTCTCGCCCATGCAACCTTCACCAAAGTATCCAGGGAGCAGAGGCATCAGGATTTTTTCCAAATGAAAAAATTATGATGAGATTTTCCTGCCTAATTATGCAAGTAATCCCACTCAAAATGTTCACATGAACAGACTTGACTGAAGATGAGAACCAAAAGGCCAATCTGGCATGTCTATTCTAGCTATTCAATAAAAAAGAAAGAAAAAATACTCTTTATGGCAAATCTTATTTAGATCTACGTAAGAGACAAGAAAAGTTTTTTTTAAACATAACTTATTCATTTTATTTAAAAATAACTTGACTTTTAAAAAATCTCTATATAATATAATATAAAGGGGTATTGGGGCAAACAGATCCAAACCAATATTTTTAGATACTAATGTACCTTATAAAGTCTACTTAAAATATGGATTTATTCAGCCTCAGGATAGCTTTAGTTATGTCAAACGTATGCTTAATTAAGCCTGT
This sequence comes from Discoglossus pictus, assembly GCA_027410445.1. Classification (NCBI taxonomy): domain Eukaryota; kingdom Metazoa; phylum Chordata; class Amphibia; order Anura; family Alytidae; genus Discoglossus; species Discoglossus pictus. The sequence continues at coordinate 83,444,596 of CM050164.1, read as the reverse complement.
TATTTTGAATCCCTCTAATAGATTTCATGCCACAAGGTATAAACTCTAACACAAGCTTTATGTTTTCAGTTAAGGACAAAGACCTCTGGTCACAGGTAAAATAAATAAAAATCTAAGGATATTGTGTAATGCTTTTTGTAGACTACTGAATACAAAACGGCTAGAGATTACAGTGGCCCTTTAAGATACGCATTCGGACACAAGAAAAAAAAAAAAAAGAAAAGAAAAGTTGATAAATCTAAGCAATTTTGCCTTTCAAGACTAGTTATTTTCTAATTCAGTCAGTAGTGCGAACAGCAAATGTGAGATTACAAGATAAATGATTATGATAACCTCACCAGCTATAGACAAGCGATTTATATAATCTAGTTTTTAAAAACCTTTATAATGAAAAAACACACCAGTGAAAGACTCACTATATTTCATTCATCTTTCAATTGTTCAGTTGACGAACTGATAGACAAATGAAAGAAATCTCAGAGTGCAGAACAGCATGTGTGTAAAGGAAATAAGAAAAATGACAGGACTAATAAAATGTCAAGCTATACAGTATGTGTTTTTTTTAGACCGTATGATTTACTTGGAGTTCACGCTGGAGCAATACTCCAAGCTCATGACCCATAAACCATACTCACAGAGTAATGACCAAGGTAAAAGAGAACTGCTGATCGATTAGCAAAGCATACTGCCATCTCTTCTGTGCCAGTCCCGGCATGGGAGATAGCCTGCAATAAATAAAATAAAAAAGTGTCAATTATAGCCTTTTTTCATACATATTACATTTAAAAAACTACATATTACTTTAAGTTAATTATTATTATCTTTATTTATATCGCGCCAACATATTCCGTAGCACTGTACAGGGGTTTAGTACATGGCAAAAAGCAAACTTAACACCTTATAAAGAATGGGCCCCTGTTTTTGAGCATAAAATCAAATGTACATAGTGCTGGTTTCCAAGGCAGGGACACACGATTGAAAACTTGCAAACTTACATTCTAAGGCCCTCATTCAATTGCAATTTTGCCAATTGAATAAGGCTCTAAATAAGCACATAACATATATTTTTTAAATAAGTTTTTAGTTAGTAAGCATCTATCCAAAAGCAAGGTTTTCACTAACTAAAAACTTCTATAAAAATAATATGCTATGTGCTTATTTAGAGCCTTATTCAATTGGCCAAATCGCAATTGAATGAGGCCCTAAGTTAATCTACACAATTTACCTAAAAATGTGTTAATACTTTTCCTAGAGGGAATTTTCAATCCACAAAAGGGAAAATAAGAAGAACAAATATATCTATCTAGAATAGGGAATGGATACCAACCGTTTAACAATATTACTAGCATTAAATTATAGAGATCTACTTGAAGTTGTCAAAGTAAAATGATTATATATATATATATATATATATATATATATATATATATATATATATATATATATATATACACACACATATATACACACACACACATATACATACATACACACACACACACACTGTAGATGCAGTTCCCGTCAAAGCACAACAATATGCCGGTATTTGCAAGCCTCAAATCCTGGCATGTACATCTTATATCATGGCACAATAAATTCCTTGGAGCCTAATAGTCCGAGGCGGCCTTTACAATTTAACACAAGCAACAGGAATTTTCATATTGACAAGGCAACCAGAACGCAGCAGATAAAGTGTCCATTAAGCCTAGAGCATGTTTTTTTACAGTACTGTGCCAGTTACGATGATACAAGCTGACATACTGTTATCATTACATTTGCAGGGGTGTAAAAGCTCTTATAAGAACAAAACAAAAAATATAATTAATATATATATATATATATATATATATATATACCGTATATAATTCTGCAACAGGGAAAAAAATGATTTTTTACACAAAACAAATGATATTATAAAATGTAAATTATAGCATATAGTCTAAAAATATGCATTATTATGTATTATTTTTTTGGGGGTGGGGGGTATATTCACTATAATAGACATTTCCAGGAAAGTAGAGAAACAAAAACAAGTCTCAATTATGGGAATCTCCTATATTTTTCAAAATAGGACACCAAGCAGAAATATTTTTAATATATGTAATGCTATCAGTGATTCTTTTGACCTTTGTGATTGGAATTTATGATGCAACACATGGTGTTCTGGCAATATCAGGACAGGATATGAGGGATTTTCAGTTGCTCACTGTACCTTGGAGTATAAAACAGCTGCAGCTTTATACTGTCTCCTTCCAAAACTCTTGTTTCCCCCTTCTTTGTAGAACTGGACTGCACATGGTTGTTTCTCCACACTTAGTTCAGAGCATAGACTGTCCAAAACCTCCTCATCCTCAGGTCTGCAGAAGAGTAATAAAGAATGTATTACTCTCACTAATTGCAATCATGTTCACATAGCTTTATAGCTTCACTTTTAAAAAGGAACACTGTAGCCCCAAATGTTCTATGATACATTTAAAAGCGAATAGTTCATGTTGGAAAATAATTTTTGGATGAAAACCAAATTATTTACAGTTTATAACAATAAATTGATACAAATATTACACTGTATGAATGTGAGCACTCTATCTGTGTCTAAGCCATTAAATGTAGCAAAGTTGAGAGAATGCCTGCTAAGTTATCTTTAAAATAATTAGCTATACTTAATTTGAATGTACATATTCCTCTGTCATCCTGTATCATTTGAGACCAGAAGCACACTTTAAACGTAAGCCCTGCTCTCCAGAGAAGTAAATGCCCCTCTGACACACACAATCTTTGCCAATGTATCAAAAGATGCTTCTAAGCATTAAAAAAATATTTTTCTAATTAAAAACTAGCTTTATGACTTTTTTTTAGTAAGAGAGATTATGCCCTTAGTAAGGCAAGGTATAAAAGTGGTGCTTTAAAGCAGCACTGTTCAACTTCCTTGGTATGATGGGTTTTCGATTATTTTAGACCAACATACTAGTGAGCTGGATACAAAACGAATACATATACAGGAATAGCCGCTTTAGTGCGGTATTTGCGTCCTGCATGCAGGAGTGCTATACAAAAACAGTGCTAAATGGAGCTTTTTAATCACCATATCAATGAACAGCAATATGGTGGGGAAAAAAAGTGTGCTAAGAGAGGATTTAAATGCCTGCAATTTGATTTTGAACGCTACCACGAATCAGCGCTCAGCAGGGTAGCGCAAACCGGGGTATTACTGTATTGATATTATTTTCCTCTTAAACAGAATAAAAATAAATGGATAAACTTGGTTTACAAGCAGTAAAAATAAAGTGCGAACATGGTACCAAATGTATTTTGTTGTCAATTTAAAGTGTTAGCCTGAAAGGGACATTGTCACTCAAAAATCAAGCTTGTTATTCTAGAGCATGACAAACTGGCTATAAACTGCATTAGCCATTTTATTTCTAAAGTGAACCATTCCCGACTGTGCAAATTAACATAACCTTCTGTTTGTCTGTCTCTGGTGGCCAAAATTATAACCCCAATGTCATCATTCGGAGTTGAAAATAATTATGAAAATCTCCAAATATTTGTATACACAGCGCATTGGATATGAAGAACATGCAGTTTTTTATTTTAACACATATATGCTGGTATTATAAAGCAGCTATACCATGCAGATATGTTTCTATTTCATAATGTATGTCTAATAAACATTGCAGTGAAAATGAGTTGCTTCAAGCAAGAACACCTATACTATGATATAGATGATAAAATATTATTCTACATTTTTTTCCAGTTGATGTACCAATCTTATTTGGGACTCCCCTATATCAGATACAGTGGCTTAGAAATCCTCACACCTTGCATTTTACAATTCAAAAGTTTTTTTAAGTGTTCTCCATTGCACATGTGCTTTCACACAACCAATCACAGTCCAGCACGGAGTACAGGTGACCCTCGACATTCACAGGGGCAACGTTTGCGGCATACCCACGAATGCGGAAAAACAGTGAATAACTGAAACCAGGCTTAAATGATGTAGAATAGTAACTTTATTCTCAAATATAGAGAGAGAAATAGAAAGAAAAATATAAATTACAGTATAACCATTATATGGTGCACTCATGATATAAACAGAAAAGTGAATAAGTGTAATAATCCTAAAATATAAGTTTTAATTTAGAAATTGGTACAGTACAGAAAAATGTCATTACAATCAGAACATGTCCTACTCTACAATATAAAAAAGGCAAATAGAGATACACAATGTGACATAAAATCAATAAAATAGTCACATTGGAGAATGGTAAATCAGAGCACCTTGTTGTATATACTTTTACTGTATGTTCGGATTACAATTACTTTTTTTGCTCCGTTTATATACAGTACTCACATATACCAACTTCTAAGATTAGTCGAATAACGGTTATATTGTAGGATTATTAGATTTATTTTTTCACTTCAAATCACGAGTGCACTATAACATGGTTATACAGTAATTCTCTTATGAGACGTGCAATGCAGTTTGTTGCATAGGAACAGAACAGTAAACACCTTAATGGCTGATGTTCTAGCCACATCACAGTATTTATTCCAGCATTGGAAATGGATCATCAGTGTCTTCATCCATGTCTTGTAGGGGTATAGTGGGCGTAGAAGAGCAGGGTGCCTCATGTGGGCTTTTCTTCTTGAAATGCATTTGTATCTTTGTTTGCCGTTTCCACATTTGTGTATGTTGACACAGCCTTGTCTACCAATCCTTTTACATGCAAGGAATGTAACAAACATGGGTCAATGTCATTGAAATAATCCATTGCAGATTTGACTATATGTAGCCCCTCTGCTATATTGTTAAAAGGTAAAGTTACCTTGCACATCTTCATCTTCTCCAGATATTGGTATTGTCTCAGCCTCAGGAACAGTCCGCTCCATTAGGTCATCCGCTGTCAATTAATTCCCTAATTTCTTATATTTCAATTTTGTGGAACCCTACACCATGAACCTTCCTTGTCAACGCCACAACATCTCTCATAATCACATTGATTGGCTCTTTAGAGATGGAAGTGCGCTGGCATACACACTGTGGCCAAAGGTTCTTTCAACATGAGTTGACGGTTTTTGTCTTAACAGCTTTCACAGCTCTCTCCGCAGTACTAATGGCATCGGCGGAAGTGTAATTCTTGTAGATCTTCAAAACATTTTCTGCACAGGGATCTTGTTCAGTAGCCTGCACAATCCTCTTCATTGAGTACTGTGTGTAGTAAGCCTTAAATGCTTGTATCACCCTCTGATCTAGCGGCTGGATTATGGATGTTGTGTTGGGGGCATGTAGAGGACCTTCACCTCACCAGTTTTGAAAACTGGGTGTCCAGGGGCATTATCCACTAAGAACAAAACTTTTAGCTTGATTTGCTTATAGACCAGTCATTTTCTGACCCCCACAACAAAGCATTGCTTAAACCAATCAAGGAAAAGTGTTCTTGGGGTACAAGCATCCAAAAAACAACCTTTTCTCTTTAATGCTTGAGGCGAAGTATATTTATTATAAATCCAGATGCATTTGCACACGGCAAAATGGTAAGTCTATCCCGGCCTGCCTTAAACCCTGGTGCTCGCTTTTCCTCTTTACTGATGAATGATCGTTGAGGCATTTTCTTCCAATAAGTGTTTTTCATCAGTGTTTAAAACTTGCTTGGGTGCATAACCCTTCTCTTTAATAAGCTTTCTTAATGTCTTGGTTGGCAGAGGCTTTTAATCCAGTAATTTTAACATTACATAGGCCAAATCTTTTTCTGAAATTATTAAACGAGTTACCTTTCCTTTATAGAAGTGTATAAAGACATCACCTTTTCTTTAATTAGATTGGAATATCTTTTTTTTTATAGCAGTCCTGCACCCACTGAAAAACTGCACTTTCTGCACGAGAGACATGTTGATCCCGCACTTGATGTAAAGTTTGTGCTCCACTGGTGTAGCAACTGCTGAACGAATTTGGATTTCAATTTATCAGATGAACACCTGAAATTGTGGGAGGGTCCCTCTCCCCACACGACCATAAAAACCCCACTCACCTGACATTCATCACGCAATCAATCCACCCACCTCTCCTACACTACTCATCCCTTTTCTCAGGCCGAGATGACGCCAAAGCACCACCTGGTGGTGCAAATAGTTTACTGCAGGCAAAGAACTATTCCATCCGCCAACATGGAACAACTCGAACGGCTCTGAGTTGACAGCGAGGTCATCGATATGTTCGGAGCAAGCACTCGGCCCCCCAGGACCTCGGGCGCGCCTCTCATAGCTCAAGGCCTCTTCTGTTGGCGCGCCTTATGAGCCAGATTGGAGGATGGAATAGTTATTTGCCTGCAATAAATTCTTTACACCACCAGGTGGTGCTGTGGCTCAGCCACACACCCCAGTGTTCTGATGGGATGCTGTGTTGAAATAGAAAAAAAGGACCAAAGCCCACACAAAGATGCATTTATATTTCTAGAAGATACTTAGGAGACAAAAATAACAGTTTGGTTGCCCAGGTTCTGATAATTTCCCCACCTCTGGTTTCAGGTATTTTCATAAGCATCTTCCCAATTTATATATTTCAATTACAGATATCTATGTACAAAATAACATAACATACGATGTCCACACCTTATCTTGATAGTTTTGAAAATATAAGAAAACTAGCGACTTGCCTGTCAAAAATGACGGCAATAAAAAGTGAAGCCTGGCAATGCTGTTTGCCACACAATGGGACCCTCTCCCCCTCTGCTTTACTGGCCTCGCAATGAGCGCTTTTGGAGCTCAATGCGAGTCTCTCCCCCTGTCTACTTCCTCCCTTGTATCTCCCTCCCGTGTTTGTGTTTTTATCCCCCTCGCCTCTCCGCCCCGGGGCGTCTCTTCCCCCTCGCCTCTCCGCCCCGGGGCGTCTCTTCCCCCTCGCCTCTCCGCCCCGGGGCGTCTCTTCCCCCTCGCCTCTCCGCCCCGGGGCGTCTCTTCCCCCTCGCCTCTCCGCCCCGGGGCGTCCTCCCCTCTCCCTCTGTGCCTCTTCCCCTCCCCTCTTCCTCTGTGCCGATTCCCCCCCCCCACAGTATCTACCCTCTCTGTATGCGCCGCGCTCTAAGCCAGCGCAGCTCGCGCTCTGGTCCTGCGTGGCTCGTGCTGCGCTATGCACGTCGTGCTCTGCATGCGCGCCTCGCTCTACATGCGCACGATCCAATTGGACCGTTGTCAAATTGCCATTTGTCGCAAGCGTGACGACGAAATGCAGTTTGACAATTATAATACGGGATACCCACTGGATGAGGTTTGCCAGTTTCTACTTCTTATTTATTTAACATAAACTGTGTTTGACAGTTTGTGAATGTCATGTAACGTGTCAAGAAGCTGTTATGTGAGTTTAAGTAGGCCAAGTTTTGTAGGAATTTAGGGACCACTTTTAAACATATTTCAAAGTGCAATCCCAGTACAGATTAAGGTACTACTTACTGAAGTTTTGACCAGCAAGTCATGAAACTCTCCTCCAGGCTTGCATTTGTAGAAAACTTCTCTCTCTCAGATGCAGTAAGATGTACCCAGTGCTTGTCGGCACAGTCTTGCCATTGCTGCAATGGGTGCTCCATTTGGAAGAGTACACTACAAACAGAAGTTACACTGAGTTATATATACACAACCAAGCATAAAGATATGGGATTAAATACGGTGTGTGTGCAAGGCTAATTTTCACGCAAGATTATGTAACCACATTTATCAATATTATTAAAACCAAACCAATTTGCTATCATCCTAAACTAATTTGAATCTAAGATCATTGTGAACATACGGATGGTATGGCTAGAGTATAACTTATTCTTTTCAGCTCATGAACATGCACAGTGAAATTCAGGGTTTCAAATGAGCTATTCAGTGACCTCTCTCAAAAAGCATATTGTTGCATATAGTAGAGGATAATCAGTAGTTTATGCAAACATTTGATTGCATGGAAACACACCAAAATAAACATTGCCAAATCTACCCCATGTTTGCTAAATCATTTGAATTTGCAGGCAGCTGCTTTTGTGAGTAGACACCCCTAAAAATCCCTGCTAAAATCAGGATAAACTTAACAGTTTGTTTTGGCCAATCACAGGCAGCTTATACATTTTGATACAATGTAACAATCAGTGACAACAGTTTGTGCAGAAAGCAATCATGGGGTGTGTAGTCCCCTTGCAGAAGGATGCAGGAGGAGCCAGACACTGATCTGTAGATCTCTGCATTGAGCTGCTGCTGGCTTGAAGGTTAGTAAAGGGTTAAAATCCATACCCAAATGCAGTGTCCCTATTGGGAGGTTCACTGTGCCTATGTAGGTAGCTCTGGGGTGTGGAAAACAAGTTAGATTTTAAAACAAATCTGTATGTGTATAGAATGACTCAATGTAATGTGTGGGTCTGATATAAGCAGTATGTGTTAGACTAGAAAAAAGGTAAAATACAGGGAAACATAGATATACATTTAAAGTACAGTCTTCATGAACTGCAGAGGAGAGAAACCAATAAGAAAGTATTTGTTTGGTGAAAAAAAAAAAAAAAAAACCCTACAGAACCCAAAAAGTGAGACTGTGACAACTTTTCCCTCCAGCTGAGTTAATCACTACAGTAGTGAAAAATGGTGTCAGAGATTAGTGGGCTTGTATATGAATACTGAGACCTTTCCTGTCGGTTGGCCACCAGTGCTGTGATTGCACCTAATAATTGGAATGCTGTAATTCATGGTGCTGTGCATATCGCTGAAGCGAGCTTACAGTTTCAGAAGCACGCATGAACAGGGCCAAAAATACCGGTATGGGAAAATGAACGGAGAGACTTATTAAGGTTACAGTTAGGTTTAAGGGTTATCCTTGAGGTTGGATTTAGGGGATACAGGTTAGGGTTACAGTTAGGCTTTAGGCTTAAGTGTTTGGGTTATATTAGTCCTGCTGTTGCTCTGCTACTCTGTTAAAATTTGTCAGAAATTTGACAGCGAGAGTAGAAGCACAGAACAGCACAGCGGCCACTCAACAGGAAAGATCCTAATATTGTATAGCGATTAAAGTATTTCAATGTAATGCTGTTGCATGCGTTATACGTGTGTATGTGAGTGTGTATGTATGTATGTATATATATATATATATATATATATATATATATATATTTTGTGGAATTACTCAAATAAACTTGAGTAAAATTATGACAACTGCTTAAAGTCCAGGGATCCTTATATACACTTCAAGATAATGGTTTTAAACGTATATACTATATGTGCATAATGTGAAGATAATACCGGTTTATGCATCCATAGCTTTGCAACTAAAAGTATCCCTGCATATTACATCATATCATAAATATATATATATGTGTGTGTGTGTGTAAATATTTGTACTGAGAATATATATAAATACCTATCAGGCCACTTGAAGAGGGTAGTAGTATATTTATATTAATAGCCTATAAACATTACTAACATTTTACACAATACTATACACAAGTCTCATGAGTGTGAATATAATTTAGAAGTAACAGGTCCCTTTTCCATAGTGCCCCACAGAGCCCCCATGCCCCTGCTGTATGATTGTGTCACAGACACCATGACGCACTCTCACACAATGCCTGTATATTTGGCGGGCCTCTCACACTCACATATTGATGCTGTTGTCTGTAGTTAGGTCACATGGTTTCATTGGCGCTAAAGTGACGTACTTGTACTCCGCGCGCCGAACTTGTCTCTGTATACCCAGTAGGCCGTCGGTTATTACCGGATGGTAGCAAGCGCCGCCATCATTGTTAATGGCAAGCTAATATAATATTAATACATTTAATAAGATAAATAACGAAAACATTATAATAAGATATTGTCTGTTTATGTATTATATCAGAGAAACGAAATGTAGGGTTGACTATAAATACTCATACACAGCGCAGTGCCATTTTGCCCGTAACAAAGATGGCCGTTTGCACTTCCCTGAGGCCTCCCCTAGCTCCTGTGACGTTGGCGCTGTCAGTCGCATGGTGTTTGGCGAAAGATTTGGCGCCATACAGTTTGCGCGCAGACAGCAGTCAGTTATCCGTATACACAGACACTAGAAGAGCCTGTTCTGGGCATATTATCTGTGTCTAATACAGAGAGCGTGTGACCCCCAATACACTGTAACGATGGCAACACCGCGACTCAGTGAGGGTTCTATAGCGGTAAGTGGTGGGAGGTGGTAAGTGACTGTAGGTTCAATAAGTAGTGCCTTACACCCAGGGGGCACGTACTGCTGTCTCTCTGTGAGATATATATATATATATATATATATATATATATATATATATATCACATACATACACTCAGGGACTCCCAGGTTATCTGCCCAGACATGTCTCTGGATCTGTGTCCCCAATAATGTAACTATATATTGTCCTCAGCCCTATTTATTCACATTACTGAGTTGGTATGTACTATGAGGTTGTCTATGGGCACTAATCCTTTATAGTAAGTCACTAAAAAACTCGCCTGATTTACACAGTTGTTTTTGTACTGTACACTTGTTACAGATCTATAGACTCTTATGCCTTCTACCCCACATGTCTCTGAATCTTTATATTCAAAAAGATTTACTCCATTCTAATGTATTGTTCATAAGACAACATATCTGGATGTATACAAATAATAACCCCTTATTGTGATGCTGCTGGTGTGTGTACATATATGTATATAGTACATTTGTGTTCACATTTGAATGGCTAAAACAAGTTAAACTTTTGTGCCCAGAAATCTGAGAAATACAGTTAGTACACTGCATTCTGGGAAGCAGAGCAGGGACATGCAAATGTGCCCACAAATGCCTCGCTCTTCAATCCGTAATCCATTTTAAACATGGCTTCCTTTAAGCTGCATTACACAGCTTTTATGCAAAGCCAAGTTTGGATTATACACAAGCTGGGAATCCTACCCACGGACAGCCGTTTCAAGGTTACTGCCTAATATAGGCAGGGGGGGGGGGGGTTGTTTTGTGGACCTTTAAGAGTAGGTAGTTAACCACAACCATCGTTTAATATATGGTGGGCAAAAGAGCGATAGAAGCCCTCCACCGTACAGTAAATAAATAGTACATTTGAATGGGTACAATGTGTCCATGTGGATAAGTTAGCTGTAACTGGTTCCTTTTGGGGGTTTTGGGAGTTAAAGGGATATAGAAGGCTCTTGGATGTTACTAGATATATATCTTTGTATCTGGTTACTTTTATGTACATTACATGCTTATAAGCTCTGCCTAGGGTCTGTACTGTGTCTCATACTAACCACTCCGTGATCATCTCTCAGCAAGTGTGCAACATGCAGCTGAGATGTGATCCCTGCTAGGGCATTACACTGCACAGTCAGTACTACAGAGTCTGTGTCTGCATGAGCTAGGAACTATTTGTTTGATTTGAAACGGTAAAACCGCTTATAAGTACTTATTAATAAAACAAAGTACATAAAAGTAAATTAATATACAGGGATATTATATACCTAGTAACATCCGGCTGCCGTCCATGTCCCCTTTAAAGTGCATTTATCTAGTACAGCATGTATTACAAAGTCCAATAAGGTAGTGCCAAATTTCTTGCAAAGTTCATACATCTAGTTTAAAAAATGATTTTAAGTATATATTATATCAAAGTAATAACCGTTATAACCATACCCTTATAAATTGAATACATTTGATACATATAACAATAACTGGTAAATAGGAACCTTTTATATAAACATGTATTATAGGGATGTCAGTACATTTATAATTAAAACTTTGTGATTCAGTCCAATTTTGGTTCAAAATGTTATTAGCAGTTGTCATCAAACTCACATTTTCTGGTGCAATACACTCTACACCAAGGAGACTCTATCCTGCTTGTTTGTGGTCATGCTACCCATCAAGGAAGATTTCAAACCTTGGAGATGTATAATCCTTGGTCATGGTTCCCTCTCTCTTGCCTCTACTCTAATTCAAGGTTCCCAACAAGGGTTTCCTTCTTTCTACTGGACGCTCACTCCATGGTAGAGCGTTATATGTTCAGTCCTAACACCTTGTATTCAGTGGATTGGGATCTAGCTTCACCATGCAACTAACCATTAATTAATTTTGTCATTAGACTTTCTCAAGGTCCCTCAATGTTGTTATTTTTGATTACAACTATTATGATCATATAGCCTTTCTTTTAGATTTGGGATCTATGCAGCAAATTGTAATTTTGTATAATTATAAGTTAGTATTTTGTTTGTCTTCAGTTTAGAACGAATAATATTTTGAACTGCATAATGTCTTTTAAAACACTTTTCTAACTTCCAAAATTTATTTTCAGGCCATTTTGCAAGGGGATAGTACTTCAAAGCCCACTTTACAAGTTATTGTAAGTATTTATTTTTAATGTGTCCTATTACAACCTTACAATACACATTATGTATTCATGAAACAATGAATTATGATAACAATGTCTTTGTTTTCCAGCCCTACAGACTCTGTGTCTGCAGAGGGCAAACCCATACAGGGATTATTTGTTTAATTCCAGGCAGTAAAAAACAAGATTTTATGCTCCTCTTAATACAAATAAAGCCCATATCCCTTTAAAGATAAGGTTGTTGTGTGTGTCTCTTTTGTCTCCAATACTTATCTTGCTTGAAATAGTTTTTAAACATGTGGGGGTAGGAATCTAGTGATACAGGTTCAACTCCCTCTCCAATGAGACCACAAATCCTCTACACTGATGAATATAAACATGGAATCGTACACTCCTTCAGGCCCCAGTGCTATATACACTGTCGCAATCCCCGCTCCTTCCAGGCATTTGTCTCCTGAACTGCAGCAGCCCATGTGGTTGGTACTGTATCATTGTGCTAGTGTTCACTGGTTGGGGCTGACAATTTCATGGGAGATGCAGTGGAAGAGAGTTTAATAACTGTTTGCTTAAAAACGCTGCTGTCCCGTAAGAAGTTTATGCTTTTTTTGGCACACATATACCAAAAAAAGGATTTGTGTGCCCATCTACATGTTATCAGAGTGTCCAAATAAGGGTATTTCAAACCAAATTGTAGGCCTGGGGGATAGGATTGGTGCTATTACTAGTTCAAGCCCCATCAGAAGACATGATATAAACCCCTATACACATATGAGTGTGTCAAATTAATATTCCCTAAAAAGGTTTTTATGGTTTAAGTAGAAAAAAATGTTTTTTCAACCAAATTTAGTGTTTTTTTTTTGTTGTTTTTTTAACTTTTTTAAAGGGAAACTTTGATATCATTTGGTCATCTTATTCAAGCCTTTATTTCACGAAGATCCAAATTTATAGTGATTAGCATACAATTGGGGCAAATACTGTTTGTGTATATATATTGTACATTTTGCAATATTTTAATACCAGAATGCTTCTTTACATGGCATTTATTTGTACAGGCTTTCTATGAGAGTCACCTTAAACTATGCTGCTGACGGTTCATAAATGTTTATGGTTTTCTGACATGAAGAACTGAGCCTGGGTTATAGTGCTAACCACTGCTTATTTTTCTTCCTCCAGAATATACGTCCAATCAGTACTGCAAATGGTCCTCCCAGGTATCGCCTGCTGATGAGCGATGGCTTGAACACACTTTCCTGTGAGTGTTATATTTTAACATGTTGTATAGAGGGACACTGTCACACATATGAATAGTATATCTTATAGTATGAATACGATAACCTAATGAGATTTTATTTATTTTTATTTTACAAATGACAAAGCACACAGTTACTTTAAATGTTTGTATTCAAGGGGGGTCCCACTGCTATCCAATACCAACATTGTATTTTTATATATCATTGCTCTATTAAAAGTAATCATAGTAGGAAGCTGAAACATATAGCATCTTCATGCATTCTTGGCTGAATTTTAATCGGTGTGAATCTCCTGTGTTCTCCATATTGCAATTCTAAAGCAAACTCTGCACGGCCAGCAGTTTCCTGTGGGTCTGCACCAGAAGATACACCATGTGACCTACTGGATAAAACCTATTAGCTTCTTCATTGTAAGCCTGGCAATGCTGTTTGCCACACAATGCAAGGCTATGGGTCCTCTGAGCCCGTTCGTCGCTCATTGCGAGGCTCTTCCCCCGTGGACTGCCTTGGGTTAAGAGCTAGTGGCTTGAGTTAGATGTTACTGGCTTGTATTCAGTGTTACTGGTTTGCGTGAAGTCTTAGGGCTCGTATTTATGTCCTTCGGTCTCGTTTTACATCCTTGGGCTGCGTTTTCGGCTTGTTTATATTTTTTCGGCAGCCGTATTTTACCCCCCCCCCCCCCCTTCTCCTTCGGTGATTTTTGATCGTGAAAAAAGCCAAAATATGGCTCAAATTATCTTTCAGCCTCATTCACAGGTTCCCTGGCTCACCCCTGCGCTGTGTGGAAGTTAATTTGAGGCATATTTGTGTGTTTTTGCAGTCCTTTTCCGTTCGGTGGTCCGGTCGTTAATGTCTTATTTTTGCGAGCCCCGCAGTCCATCTATGTGCTTCGAGTCCCAAGTCATACAGGCCCTAATTACGCAGGCGTCGCCAAGTCCCGTGTGCCTGAACTTGTGGATGAGCCCCTTCGGCACTCATTGCAGCGAAGTGCTGCAGGGGTTGCAAAGCGTGACAAACGGCCCATATATCCACAACTATTGCGTGTTCACCACTATGGCGTTGATAATAACTTTCTAAACAACGGATTCCTCAAACAGATTTCTATGAGCTATTAGATGCATGCTATTCTATAGACCTTGTCTATATAAATACTATGTTTAGTCCAAGTTCAATATTATGCAAAATATATTTAGGAAGTATACGCGCATACAACCTTTTAATATATTTATTATTTGTATGGGCCCTTGATGTCGAAGATCTCCATTCAGTTCTATTGAATGGGCTGCCACAAGCATGTGGAAACTATAGTAGCAAAAGTACACTTTTTCAGGATTTAAGTTTACAATCAGGGTTTCCTCCCAGGGGACAAATCAGAATATCAAATAAAGCAGAGGCATTCCAATGTAAAATATAATTGTATATAGTTATTTACTTTCCAAAAAAGACAAGACTAGCTCTTCAAAAGAGTATGCTCAAATTATAGGGAGTCAGTGGACCAAAAATAGCTTTTCTTTCCCATTCATTATTAGAAAATTTGTTTGCATAAGCAAAATAAAGCTTTTCAAACTTTACTCTTTTAGATGCTGCCACGGACAGTTTAGTGTTTTGTCCATTCTTCAATGAAGCTTGAAAAAGGAGTAGATTACTTGGTTAACAAGGGGGAAAAGCACAGAAAATAAAAGTATATTTTATAATATCCTATTGAGAATTGGGCATATATATATTATTATATTATATGCGCGCGCATGGCGGCTTCTGAGCTCATACACAGGGCCTAGAGGAATAGTGTGCACTGAAACACAGACAGATATTTAACATAGAATCCTAGTCCTTCTAGGAGGCTTCTATGTTAAATATGCTCAATTCTCATTCTTTTATGTGTAGCCTACAGGCAATATGTCTTTAAACAACAACAATAAAGCCTTGCAAACAGTGGGCACATTTTAACAGGTTTCTTTCCTATACAGATACTTGAGTATATTGCTAGGTGGCAGTGTGCTGTAAACAAAAGATATGCAGTGGACACATTATGTGGAGGTACTGATTTTTGTATTAATAGATAAAGATGTAATTTTGCAAAACAAAACGGCAAAAATATCATCTTGAGGATAGAATAGGTGTATTTATTTTGAACTATTTATTATATGCTGCTTTGTAAAAATACAGTTTGGCTTCTAAAGTAGTTTCTTCAAACTATAGCTCTATGATATAGTAGAATTATTAGTACAATACCTACTTTGTTTGGTAATAAAATCACAATATGTACTAAGATAAACATCTATTTTCAAAATAACCCACTCTTTCTAAAATCACTTTTCTTTAGTTGTGATGTCTTGGCATGCAGTGTATATCTGATGGTTTAGTGCCATGAAGGTTTGACAGCTGGTGACTGACTAATGCAAGGCAACTTTTTATCATTATTATTACATCGCAAATCTGTTGTCAAATATCTATTAAGCCTAGGTCAGAAATTTCATAAATATGTGCTTATGTTAATAATAGTGTCAGAGTAAAAGCTTGAAGTAGAAAATGACGTTGATAACCGGCATGATACAGAAGGATCAAGTTTAATTTTGCATTGTCCAAGTAAAGCAATCTGCCAATTAAATTGGGTTTAAAATAAGACCATGCAAATGGTTTACTCTGACTAATCAATAATATAGTGTGAACTACTTGCTTATCCAGCTGTTCCATATTAAAGATCACCATACCATAGTTATAGAGCCTCATTTTTCTTACTGTTCAGCCCATTTTATTACAACAGGTTCATCTGTTTGCCAGGCAGTGGTTTTCACAAATGGCTTAAAGTTTTATGTCCAATTTTTTTTCCAAACATATCATGTAATCGGTAATATTTTTTTAAGAGCTAGCTGAAGTGATAGTTAACCGCGTGCATGGCTTCAGTGTTGTGTGACCTCTTTGTTCCCTGGCTGTAATCAAACCCAGACTGAAGCAGTGAAAGCACCAAATCCTAACCACTGGACCACCAGGAAACCCTCACCTTTACAGGAGCGGAATTCCAAACCTGTTTTGTGCAAAGCTGTGTCTGTCCTCTCTGTTCCTCTTCACGCACCCTTTCCTTGTTCCCTTTCTTACAACATCCTCCTTTCCTTCCTTTAGTCTCTCTTCAAATATTTTGAAACCCACTTCAAATACTTTATTATAATTATACACCCAGACAAATGAAAATGTGAAGAGCTTCACCGCTCAGCACTTATTATTAACTGCAATAAGAGGGTCTTATTTTCTTGTTTTGAAATATGTATGTTCAAATACTACTGTAGTTTTGGATGAAAGTTGACATTTATATGTAGTATGTAACAAAATATGTAAGCCATCAGCATAAACATTTTTTGGAGAAAAACATGCATTTAGCTGCTTTTCATTGGTGCTTCCATCTTAGTCCGCCCTCAGCTTGTGTTTGAGGTTTATCTATTTGCATCTGTTGTCAGGTATGCTATTTAGAGTGAGGTTTTTTTTTTTTTTTTTTTCAATAAAACTGAAGAGATCTTATCTAAATGTACCAGTCCTCCCACTCATCTCAGGTGTCTTATCTCTTTTTAACAAAAAATGCAACACGTGTCTTGCCATTAAAGCAAGTATTAATACAATAGTTAAACATTAAATGCTTAATTTATTACATTGGTGCTTTTTAGTATTGGTGAATTTTCTCACAGGCCTTTTGTAGCAGAGAATATTTCCAATGTGGCCCCTTATGTGAACCAGTTTGACAATCCTTACTTACTCTAACCTAGGGGTTAACGATTTTATCTGAAATTTAGGAGCCAGACAGTTTAGTTATTACCCAGACAAACATGTTTGTTGCAGTCAGAGTATGGATTCTATGTAGAAATATATGAATAACTAAAAAGTTTGGAGCCAGCAGTAGAATTTAAGAGCCGTGACATCCTGGCTCCTGAAATTTGTCAATCCCTGCTCTAACCATTTTTGTTTTCCTTGTGTAAAAATAATGTGGTTCCTAAAATTGGTTCCTGAATCTGCAAAATCTATAGTGTCTATATTTTTCCTTTTTTATTCTACAGCTTTTATGTTGGCTACCCAGCTGAACTCTCTGGTGGATGATAATCTCCTTGCAACCAACTGCATCTGTCAGGTCTCCAGATACATTGTAAACAACCTGAAAGATGGAAGGTATGTAGGTTCATATTTCTTTCCTCCCTGTCCTAGTCCTGCCATCATTACTATGCAGTGCAGCGTTATCCTTGCCTTTCGTTTCACCCATTTGCAACTGTACAGGTTCACGCACACAAGTATTGTTCTCCTAGGTATTTGCTGAAGCGTATCATTTTTGCTGGTTATTAATATTGTATGCCTTGCTGGTTGTTTCGTGGTGCATGCCAATAGTGTGCACACTCCTTGTTTAAAATGAAAAAAGAACGCAGTGCTCTTATTTTTGGTTTGTAAAGTACATTTACTGCTCTATCGCTGTTGGGAATTAAAAAGAAATTCTAAAATATTTTATCTAGACTAAAACTCTACAATGCAGCCTAGTTTGAGCGAAACCAGATTTTAAACACATGTATAAACATGTTACAATTCCTGTAATCCTTTAGTTTAATCCACAAAACCGGAGCCTTTCACCTTTTTACTGCCAGAGGATGTAGTTGTGTGCTTTTAGCCCAGTGGCAAGTACAAATTAGTAGTCGTCCTCCTTTAGTGGGTCACAACCTACAGCTCCTAGTATTCCTACTTTGTCTCCCATCCAAGTACTGACCAGGCCCAACCCTGCTGGTGGTATGACCTCTTGGTTCCCTGACGGGAACTGAACTCGGGTTGCACCGGTGAAAGCACCAAATCCTAACCACTGGACCACCAGGGAACCCATTATAGTCTAGTACAAAAGGCAATATGACTTTGATCACATATGACGTGGACAACTATATGAGTGTGTGTATTAGAATAACACTACTACTTCAGATGTGTAAAGTTTTGCCTCTTGGCTTGTCTAAGACTTGTTAAAACATTTATTCCTTTACTTAGTGTGTTATTCATCTAGCATTTAATGTGGTATAATTTATAGACTCTGCTTTTTCTATATTCTAGGCGGGTGATTATAGTGATGGACATGGAAGTGCTGAAGCCTGCTGACGCGGTTATGGGGAAGATCGGAAATCCTGTGCCATACAATGATGGTAATATTTAATGCATATGTATACAGTTTTGGATCAATGTGAACTCCTCGCCATATAGTAATTTGCATTCCCAAACTAAAAGAAGGGATATTTAGAAATGGATCATCCTCCTTATTGGGAGACAGGAAAAAAGTTCTTTAACTGTCGGTTATATTGAGTTGTCACAACAGTACATTATTATGTATTTTATAATATAATAACCTAAAATGCTTCTAAATACTTTATTTTCAATACGTTCCATATTCTTTATTGACATAATTAATTTGTTCATGATAACATAGTTCAGACCTTGTGTAGGAAACGGTGTTTACTTAATGTAAGTGCAAGTATGAAAGATTTGATTGTATATTTGTTGCCTTATGCAATCTGTGTGTCCAGTATATTTTACTCTCTATCTAAGAGTTTGGGTATATAAGATTAAAGGGACACATTCATTCTCTGCCTATTCTACCAAGAACCAATGAGCGCAACTAAGAAAATAATGAAACCAGTGCACGGCAGCAAAAACTTTTGTTAAACTCTATACAGCCTCCTAACGAGAGATTTGAGAAAATGTTTCCTGCTTCTCATATCCGTTACACTGAGAATACCTTAAGTAGCTTCTCATCGCAGGGAACATGGAGAAACAAAATATCCTAGGATAGCAAAGTATCTGTGACAAACTGTCAAAATGCTTATTTGCTAATTGCTTATGTGCCTTTTAGTTTGGTTATTATTTCATAAATGCTAGGTTTTCATTAAGCAAGTTCACCTGGACCCAGTGAATGTATTCAGGGTTCAGTAGAAAATGTATATCTGTGCAGGTCCCATGTAAAGTGAGACAGTGTGTGCTTGTCTAAACTCTAAATCGATGCTCTCGGCAATGATTGAGCTACCCACCTAAAAGCATGTAGTGACTCAAGATATTTGCCACCTGTTCGGAAAAATGATTAGTCCCGTTAACCTCATTTACAAGTTTGATAGAATTGTCAGCTACGTGCGGTGAGTTTTATTTGTTTACCCGTCAGTATTCCTGCTACTGTTTCTGGCAGTTTAACGGATGTGATTATGTATTGATTCTGAACCCCACGATAACTCATCTGCGCTTTGTGCTGTCTACGTATTGCTACATCTGTTGCTCAGAGCCATCTGCTTGCATGAAAAATGTTAGGGAAATGTATCATTTCATATGTCGCTTCTTTGGAAATAGAACCTGACGTAGTTTGTTGACGTGGTATTAGTACATGCAGTACATTTAGGGGGGATATGTTGTTACATCTTAAAGGACCACTGAGGTTTTTTTCTTTTCAGTTTATTTTAAAGAATGATATTTTAAAATTGTCAACATGTTTTTAGAATGTGATTGTTAGTTGTATATGTATGGGAAACTATTTTTTTCCCCCCCCCCGAACTATAATATTGCCTCATACTTCATATTATATATATTTTTTTGGTTCGTAGCTTGTAGTATTTTATTTTCAGTGTATCTGCCTGTTTTATTCTACTTATGTCATATGTGGCTCTTTACCTGTGAGGGAGGGCTGGTCTGCTTTGATTCAAAACAATGTATATTGTGAATAAGGAGTTTTTGGGAGCATGGATCCTGTTGCTGTTTGCACTGTTGTGAAATAAAACAGTTCTGCCCACGTCTGAAATGCAATGCAACAGACTTGCACACTAGGAGCTGTGATGTGATAGTGAGTAAAAAAGACACACACATGATGGATAGCCAGTAAGCTTGAAACAGCTGTACATAGATATGATATGTACTATTTACTTACACTAATATTAATATATATATATATATATATATATATATATATATATATATATATATATATATATAGTAATAGTTTTGAATCGCTTCTTTCACTTTGAAGTACCTGTAGGCAGAGCAAAAGCGTTTGAAGAAAAACAAACTGTTTTTGACAGTGTTGGATATGAGCAGTTAAGACTCTGATAGTTTTGAGATTTTTTTTCTCCTACAAATAGATCGGTTGGCACAGAGGGAGTAGTCGAACATATTTATTGGCTCTACAGTTGTTTTTCGGGCTTTATTTTCCTGTTTAAGCTAATTCTCATGATACATTTTCACTAACTCTTCTCTTAATGCTTTCTAGGACAAGCACCACCACAACCTGCAGCTCCTGCACCTGCCCCACCTCCCAGCAAACCACAGAACAACCCCGGTGAGACTCCTTACAAATACATAATGTGTTGTACTTCTACTTCCCAGCAGTGTTATTCCCAATCATGTAACATTGAGTTTTTAGGATGAATGTAAAATGTTACACCTTTACTGTAAGACATGGATGCAAGTCATTGGCTTAATTCTGGGAAATGTTAACTTTCAAAAAAAGAACACTACTAATATTTAATACTGCTTTACAATTTGTTCTCTTTTTCTTCTTTCTATCACTTAGTGAACTGCTTTAAAAATCGTTATATTTTTATTAGGTGACAGTGATATTTGCCAGTTCTACACTTTTGCAAATCAAAACTTGCAATGAATTGAAAAATTAGGATTATTTTTTTTGAAGGTCATAAATAGGTTGTTAGGTTGTATCTACTAGATAAAGAGTTTCTTTTTAGATCTCATATGATCCTTGTTTTATGTTAATTGATGCAGATAATCCATATCCTATTTAAATATTGTCAGGAAAAAACAAAACCTTCCTTACCTCAAACTGGATTTTTGCCTTGATCAATATCCTATCTCTTTTACTTAAAGTGTCCCTGTCACTGTTTCTACTTGAAGAGCACTAAAACTAGCCATTTTACTATACATTTTTCCTCTACAGTGAAGCATTCTTGAGATATACAGCGTTGTCTCTGCTAATGGTTTGTGATAATGTGCTGCTCAGTATTCTAAATTGTGGCTCATTGCGCTTGATAAGGGTAGGGGATGTAATCGAACTGTATAATAACACTTGTGCAAACATTTACAAAAACATGTCACTATTAGCACATCAGTGCAGCTTACTATGATCACTATGCAAATTAAGCACTTTGAATACTATCTCATCAAGGATTTATTTTAGAAGAAAATGGCTAGTGCAATTTAAAACCAGTTTTCCATCATCTTAAAATAAAAAAGTAATAATTCTTGATTTTGAGGTGACAGTATCTATTTTTTTTTCTTTTTTTTTTTTTTAACATAACTCTGTGTGTAATTTTTTTTTTATTATTCAAAATCAAACCCCTCTTTTTTAAAGTTACCAGTTGAATCTACTGTTAATGTATAGCACGTGAGCATTAGACTAGTGGGGGCACTCTTAACTGACGTCATCTAGTATAACAGTCTGCACATACACAGATTGTCAGCAATAAAGACTCTACCTATAGCAGCCATAGTTGTGTGCCATAAATAAAACCACCAGAGGTAATTGATAGACATATCCTGTTCCTTTGTCTTCCTTTGACTATGTACTCCTAGTGTTAATTGCATTTTCTGATCTATTGTACTAATTTAATATTTCTTCAATGACAATGGTCCTCATTGACATATGTTGTGATATATGCTTGTATATGTATCAAGGTACTTTTTTAATTTTAACGTAAGTCTCGTTGGAGTTCTTTTACATATAACTGTATACTTTAGACATGTCAAGCTTACCTAAAAACATCAACAATGGGCTGCAATTCTGATTTTGAGTTTGAGTCACAGTGGATGTTCCAAATATGGTATACTGTAATCTAAAATTATAAATGTTTTATGAATTAAATGTTTTTTTTTTTAATTGTTTGATGTTAATAACTTCACCTGTAGGTCTTTCTGATCCACTCTCTCTATATAGAATGTGGGCAGTGCAATATTTCCTAATTACCCATACTCCCAGGGAGTTATCAATAGTAAGCAAATGTTACACTGTAAAGTTTATTTAATTCTGATAAACAGGGGGAACCGTCCTTCTTATGGTCAACTGCATTGTATGGTTCTTCAAGTTATATTATCACTGCTACTTATAAAGTGACAACACATTACAAAGTTGTGCCTCGTAAAGTCCTAAATATTAATATTTAGTATGTCAGATGGTCTGTTGTAAAGAATAAAGCTCTGTGCAAATTGAGAAATAGTTATCTTTTTTACTTGACCAAACAGTTTGAATGTGTAAGATGTTTACAGGAGTCTGTCTTCAAGGTCTTTCTGCAGTGGTTTTATTTCTTATGGTTAAATGAATAGTGAGCTTTAGAGACTTTTTTTTTGTACTGTATTTTATTTTGCTCTCTGTAATATCTGCATTGCAGACAGTGCCATGATCTGTGTATTTGGGATCTAATCTTCCTTCCAGACCAGACCCCTTGAAGGCTTTTTTTATTTTATCTGCACAATATCTCTTGGGTCTTGTGGGTATGTTATTTTTACGTCAATGTATTATGGAGGCTTAAAAGCTTATGTGGTTTCTGTCTTGGGGAGGGGGGTTAAACATTGTACTCACTTACATCCACCTATACGTGTCTAATAATTCTGCATCTTTAAGTGTTTTTATTTCGTGACCATCCTTAAGAGATTTCTATGGATTTTTATTCCCTCACAGCCCCTCCCACTTCCATGAACCGAGGAATTTCTAAAGCCTTTGGAGGAGGGGGAGTTTTTAACACACCTGGAGGTTCTCAGTCCAAGGTTGTGCCAATTGCCAGTCTCAACCCTTACCAATCAAAGTGAGTGACTTCTTTTTGTAGAAAAGAGTGTGCAAAAGTATAGTGCTGCATCTACCAGAAAAATGACTCTTAAAAGAAGTTCATAAATTAGGATTCTTGCAGTGTTTCCCTGTAAGTATGATAGATGTTTAGTATTAATCGTGCTAAAGTAGCACAATGTTGTCTGAACAGTTGACAATTGAAATATCCTTAAAGGCCCACTGGTTATAATATGCACTCTTGAAGAAGTATGCTTAAAAATATGCTAAATGATGGGATGTAAAAAATATATGCAATTATGCTGCTTTTGGGATCCATCTGCACAATGGGAATGTGACATTTTTAAAACTGCAGTCCTAACAATAGAAGTAATGGAGAAAGAAACATAGAATCAGCTGACGAGATTGGGACCCTGCTGTACAAAATGTAAAGATTATTTATTTTTCTTGCTTTCCAAAATGATTTTGCCCATTATTAATCTTGGTTATAAGAAACACCTGGCTTTTGCAAGCTTGATTTATGCATGTCATGCTTCTTAGTATGGAAGCATTACATTCTGGTTCCAACTATCTTTCTGGTATAGTCCTATTAATATCAAATATCATGTAGGAAATTGCTAATTATTGCATTGAAGGAAATGTATGTTTGTTGTTTTTTTTTTTTTTTTTTTTTTTTGTATTAGCCGCTGTATTGATTGCATTTGCAAACTGTTAACACATGACCTTCCCTGCACAGCCTATTCCCAGAATTAATATCAATGTAGCACATATCTTCACATTAGCCCATTTGCACAGTGGTAGTTTGAGTGTAAACCTTGTCTGAGATATTGAATATTTCTCCTGCACCCAGGGAGGTTGAGAGATGCTTAGGAGAAAGGGGAGTGTTTGCAAGCTACTAGCAATTGATTAGATTTGTTGGCTGTACTGAAATCTGTAAAAGCTTCCTGCGGTATCACATAGAAAAACAGTACTTAAAAAGCAGTGACTGTTTCTTAATATATTGTTTGCCCATACCATTCTTTTTCATTGCTTGCTTTCCCTCAGTAAGGTGGGTGTCTCAGGACCCTTGCATGCATGAGTCTTTGATGCTTCCTGACTTGTAGCAAGAGGGCATCACATAAAACAGCTACTTAGCCTAATCAATAGAATCGGCTTCACATTCAGGATTTTGGTCCCCTATGAACACTAACTCTTCCTTCTTTTCAGGTGGACAATCCGTGCTCGAGTTACCAATAAAAGTCAGATCCGCACATGGAGCAACTCTCGTGGGGAAGGGAAGCTGTTTTCTATTGAGATGGTGGATGAGAGTGTAAGCAAGCAGTGCTCATTTAATTTTTTACTTTAACACCTTACATGGATTAAAAATGCTACCATATCTTAACCAAACAATTATTGCCCTTGGGGACACTGGCTGTTCAAAATGCAATCCTACTTGGCACCATCTATTGATGCTTTAAAGGGATGAGAACATTCAACTGTGGAAAGATCCTTTTCCCTTTCAGTGTTTTAGATTATGTTTGTTAAATAGCTTTGCAAATTTAAACCTGAAAACATAACTGACAAACATACGAACTCAATATTAAGCACATACTGTTCATATTGGAGGTTAAATAAATAATAATACTGAGAAAAAAATATTATCTAGTTCTGATGTATTTAAGAACAAAATGGATGTTTTTTGGTTATATTCTGAAGATAAAAATTAAGATTTTACATCCGTGGTATCCACCATTTTCAATTGAGCAAATTTCAGTCAGTATTAATGGATACATTGGAGAAGATAATTTGCTATATTTTGCTTGTTTATGGGATTACTGTTTACGCAGGTGGCAATATCTGTTCTTAAGGGTTTCTACGTAATAGCAGAAAACTAAACCAGGTGGTGGTATAAGGTAGATTACATCCTTTGCAGGGCAGCATAACTTTATCCACTTTGCTGAATTAGTGTATTATAAAGCATTTGAATTGCTTTTAAAATTATGTGAAAGGTGTTTGAGAGACAAAACCTTGTACCATGAGCTTGAATTATGTTGGTCTTATAAAATTGATAAAGTATATTTTTGACCAACACACAATGTTAAAGTGACAAAGGCCCAAGTTGTTGCATAAATATAATTAGTTGGTTATAATAAAAAAAGAGAAAATGGAGAACTTTTTCATGTAATGTATGCTGAAAAATACATTATGTAGAACACTTTTTTCAGTCAGTTAGCAGATATGCAAAACATGAAGATAATCCGCATACTTTACAATCATTATTTATAAACTAGATAATCTAGTCTCTATCAAATTTACAAATTATTATAGACTAGTGACTTGCCCGTCAAAAATGACAGGGCAATAAAATTTGAAGTCATGGCAATGCTGCTTTTTCTACTCTGAGGACCTTCAGCGCTCATTGCGAGCCTCACGCTGAGCGCCTTTGGATCTTATTGCGAGCCTCTCCTTTCGTGTACTTTTGCTACTCTGAGCACCTCCGGCAGTCATCACAAAGATAGATATATATTTATCTATATTTTGTTAACTAATAATGAATTAATTAGTTACTTAAATTTAATATACTTTACCTATTTGTAATTTAATATATCCAGCAATCAGTAGCCTGAAGAGCATACCATCTACATTTTGAGTGTAGCTGCCCTGAGGAGAAAGTGTAATGAATGTCCCAACTGTGCATTCGAAATAGGCTGTGTGCGCGATGGCAAACTATTGGTTTAGTTGTGTAAAGCACCATTGTAGATTCGTAATGTTGCAAGTTAGGATTGTAAAGTGGCATTGTTTGTCTGTGTTACGCGGCTCGCAAGCATTTTCCGTCATTTGTAATAGTGTATTTTGTACCTCGTACTTTCCTGTGTGAAAGTGCCATGTGGTTGGCAGTGTTTTGCGCGGCCCGGGGTCATGTAGCCCTGTTTTTCATTTTGTTTGGCGGCCATTTTGTTTCCCGCTTCGGCGATTTTCGAGTGCCGCGTTCCACCTCACTCCCCGACATCCTGGCTGTTCCCCCATGCAGTGTGTGATATTTTTATTGTATTTATTTATTCTTTTTGTATGTTGTGTGTTTTTATTGTTTTTTTGCTTTGTGCGCCGTTCAGCCTTTAACCTCGTATTTTTCCTATCTAGTGTTTCTTTTCTTCAAAGTCCTGCGTTGGTCAACTGCTTGCAGGCTGGCAATCCCGCGTTTACGAAGTGTTTGGCGTCCCGCGTGTTTCATTGTCTTCACTGCTCGTCTCGCTTTGCAAGGCGAGCAGGAGATGAGCGCCTTTGTGTTTTAGTGTCTTCACGGCTCGCTTCGCTATGCAAGGCGCCTTTGGCGCTCATCACCTAAGTGCTCAGATTTAACGGCTTGCCTCATTTCACGAGGCTCGCAACGCCTGTCGTACGCACCACGCGAAGCGTGACGACGTTTCGTAGTTTGACAACTATTATGTGTGTCCCACCCTGGTAAACTAAGCAAAAACACTTACACTTCCTTAAGTGTTGGGGGTCCTCCTCCTCTACACTTTTTTTTTTTTTAACTTTGCATTAAACTCTCATAATCCTTGCACACATTTGTGCCAAATGGCCACTGCTGATTTAGTGCTGCTTATTCCTTCCGTCTTTTTAGTGTTAGTTCAGGGAAAGTAGTGTCTGAAAGAGCAGTCTTGTTCACAATATGTACTTTCAATGCAGGGGCATAACTAAATGTAGTACCATATTTGTATTTGTTGGTCAAAATTTTAAAGAAAAACAGACCATGACATGTTTAAAGCAAATATATGCATGGAATAGTTATCAAAAAAAGCTGAGCCTGTGCTGCAGTGTAACACTGTTATGCACAATGCAGGTAAAACTACTTGGTTCAAACTACTTAATCGCATGCATGTAACAATTACTTTGTCGGTAACAAATATGGCAACTGTACCAACACAACACATGAAACTGGATCTGTCTGCTTCATGGAGGGGAAATAACATAATACAAATATGAGGAACATTGAATGGGAAATGTTTGACAGTTTTCCCTTAAGAGCCAACCAGACTTAAGTGGAACCAGATAAACTCTAAACCATGTTTTAAAGTTAATGTGCATTGATATAGGTAAACAAACCTTAAGTTGTGACGAAAAGTAAAATTTGCTTTGCATTCCTGACTTGCAATGTTTTGGTGTTGATCAAGACTGGCTTATGAAACCTGCTATATCTGGCTCATCATGGAATTTATATGTCAGGCTGTTGTTAAAAACATTGTTTGAGAGCGATTTCCAGGAGGCATTGAACAAACTTGCTGGCTGTTATTGCTTCTTGCCTCCTGTCTAATATAGTCTGAAACTGTTCCTGTGCTACAGAGGCGGGCGGCTTGCTTTTGTGTTTGCCCTTCTAACCTCCTTAATCAGTTGTACTAGGCTCGTCATTCTTTCTATTCTTGGTCACTTGCAGAAGAAAGCAGTGACTAAAATGTTTTTCTGTGCAGATGTTGTTTCTCTGATGCAAGAACAAAATCTGTTATCAAATAATTAGCTCTCTCCTTGCCCTGGGTAAAGAGGGGGTGGATGAGTCATCCCAGAACCTGGGCAGCAACTGCAAGTGGTGACATCTTTGTCATCAATTAGGTAAAAAAAATACTTCATAGCCCACACATCACGTGCTAGCTTATAGATAATTAGTTAATATTAACATGACATATGGTCTTCATGCAAAGGACCCAGATAAGTACAAATGCATATTACGCAGCCAACTGGTCAGTTTACAACATGTTTAATGTGATGTTTGTCCTGCTAATGTCTGCATACTTGACTAGCCATTTTGAGGGATACAGATCACATAAGGTCACAGACTTGCTGTGCTGTTTTTATGTCTGGTTTTCATTATGTGCTTGACTGTAATGGTTAACTAATATATGTACTATCCTTTTCCACACTGCCATGTATAAACCAAATGTGCTTCTATATTAACCCTCAGCTGTGTGGTGCAAAGTTCTGGCTGCAGTGTAATAAGTTTGTTTTTCTGTAGGGTGAGATCCGGGCTACAGGCTTCAATGAACAAGTTGACAAGTTCTATTCCCTTATTGAAGTAAACAAGGTAGCTATTATATATATATTTTTTTATTTTGGTACGGAAGGATATGAATGATAAGATTGTGTTTATAAAATGTTTTTGATATCTGCCTGCTGGTTTTCTAATGAACTTACATTCTCCACCTGGATAGGTGTATTACTTCTCAAAAGGTACACTAAAGATTGCCAACAAGCAGTACACAGCAGTGAAGAATGACTATGAGATGACTTTCAATAATGAAACATCTGTGATCCCTTGTGATGACTCTTCTGATGTCCCAACGGTTCAATTTGAATTTGTTCCCATCGGTGAACTAGAAAACAAGAATAAAGACACGTTGTTGGGTGAGTTTTTGGTTGGTGAATGTGTAGTTTTTGAAGTGGTGGTGTCTGTTTGCTCATGTTTTGTGTCTTTCACAGACATTATTGGGATTTGCAAGAGTTACGACGATGTTGCCAAGATCACAATAAAGTCAAACAACAGAGAAGTCTCCAAGCGAGCTATTCACCTAATGGATATGTCGGGAAAAGTGGTAACCACCACTCTATGGGGGGGTGATGTAAGTTATACTATTAAAATCAAATCTCTCTGCCAGATATTCTGTGTGACCCATGGAAGTGTGATGGTTTATACGATGGAAATCCTCATATTTTAAAGTGTTCGGTTTAGTTCAAGAAGGAATTCTAGTTTCCCAAAGGGTAGTGGAGATCATAGCATTGCAGCATGAGTGGTATGGAGAAATAAGGGGAATTTGGACACCCAGGAATATATATACGTGTATCATGAAAAGTAATTCAAAGCAAAGATAGGTAGCAGAAGATAGGTAGCAGAATTTTATTCCCACTAGATAGGTAGCAGAAGATAGGTAGCAGAATTTTATTCCCACTAGATAGGTAGCAGAAGATAGGTAGCAGAATTTTATTCCCACTATTATACCCCGTAACTTGCCCTGTTCTTGCATAATATTAAATATGCCTAAGCTTTGCCATGGTAAACTTCTGGTGCATCATTGAGAACTAAAATAACACCGTGCATGTGTTCATACAAACTTGGCAACCTCCGGGCTCACAATGTCTGGAGGCTGAAACTAGTTTAAAAATGCTGCGTGAGTCATGTAGCAAACTTTGCAGTTTAATAGGGATAGTATTTGTTGTTGAACAGTCATAACACTGTTTGTGTGTGTGTGTGTGTGTGTGTGTGTGTGTGTGTGTGTGTAAAATTGTGTTAAATTGTAATAAAGTCTTTTTTTTTTTTTTTTGTCTTCTCTTTTTTTTCTCTCTTACTTATCTATCTTTTCTTTCTCTCTCGCTTTCTCTCTCGCTTTTGCTTTCTCTCTCGCTTTTGCTTTCTCTCTCGCTTTTGCTTTCTCTCTCGCTTTTGCTTTCTCTCTCGCTTTTGCTTTCTCTCTCGCTTTTGCTTTCTCTCTCGCTTTTGCTTTCTCTCTCTCTCGCTTTTGCTTTCTCTCTCTCTCTCTCTCGCTTTCTCTCTCGCTTTCTCTCTCGCTTTCTCTCTCGCTTTCTCTCTCGCTTTCTCTCTCGCTTTCTCTCTCGCTTTCTCTCTCGCTTTCTCTCTCGCTTTCTCTCTCGCTTTCTCTCTCGCTTTCTCTCTCGCTTTCTCTCTCGCTTTCTCTCTCGCTTTCTCTCTCGCTTTCTCTCTCGCTTTCTCTCTCGCTTTCTCTCTCGCTTTCTCCCTTCCTTTCGCTTTCTCTCTCGCTTTCGCTTTCTCTCTCGCTTTCGCTTTCTCTCTCGCTTTCGCTTTCTCTCTCGCTTTCGCTTTCTCTCTCGCTTTCGCTTTCTCTCTCGCTTTCGCTTTCTCTCTCGCTTTCGCTTTCTCTCTCGCTTTCGCTTTCTCTCTCGCTTTCGCTTTCTCTCTCGCTTTCGCTTTCTCTCTCGCTTTCGCTTTCTCTCTCGCTTTCTCTCTCGCTTTCTCTCTCGCTTTCTCTCTCGCTTTCTCTCTCGCTTTCTCTCTCGCTTTCGCTTTCGCTTTCGCTTTCTTTTTCGCTTTCGCTTTCTCCCTTTCGCTTTCTCTTTCTCTCAATAGGCTGAGAAGTTTGATGGCTCCAGTCAACCTGTTGTTGCTATCAAAGGTGCCCGGCTCTCTGATTTTGGTGGTCGCTCCTTGTCTGTTTTATCATCAAGTACTTTGATGTTAAATCCTGATATTCCTGAATCTTTTAAACTTCGTGCGTGGTATGTGCTCTCTGTTATATCGCCATAGTTCTATAGATAATAAACTTTAGTTTAATGCACCAAAGCTGAAAGACTTTACCTCTATTTTCCATGTAGTAAATAGATTTATATTGTCTTAAGTTCCACATTGAAGCACTAGTGGGCACTAGCTCAATGCTAAATTTATGACATCTTAGTTCTTTAACCCACCTGCTGCTGGATACACTGCAATATGTAATGATCTCCCCAAGCTAAGACATCAGAATCCAGCTAAAGATAAAATTGCATATCTTGCATTTAAGAGACTCAGAACAGAAGCATATATTATTGCTTGCAGGACTCCCCTGACTGGATATTTTCTGTTCCCTTCTATCTGTGTTAATGCCTTTATGTAGTACCTTGGGACGCATAGCAATGCTGTTCTGCTTCTTAAATACTACAATAAACACTGTAGGGCCCCAACCTGCAAGTCTGAGCCATAGATTATGCAACTCCTGCTGGGAATTCTTGTTTTTGAAAATGAAAAGTTTTTAACTTTTACATATTTCCGATCTTAAAATTAGAACTTGCCAGTTCCTTTGGGTGTGGCTGCATTCTAAATAGTAGACTTTTATATGAGTGTCTGACAGCTTGTTTTGCTGCTCTAAATATAAATCAATACAAATGCGTGAAAAAGGAGTAGTTCGAACACTGGAAAATGTCATTCCACAAAACCACCCTCCATAACTTTGAGAAGTCCTTTACAATTAGTCCAAGCCAGTCAGGAACTCTTTAGAGAGGTACTGAGTGCCCGTTGCTGACCCAAGTTGTGAAAATGGTGTAACGCTGCTTCTTCAAAATATGCAAAGACATGCTGCAATATAGCAAGCCAGATTAAAGGACCATTAAAATCCACTATTTATATAATGCAGAGGTTTATAGTATTAAATACTGACATTTAATGCATGGATATGGCTCTGCACCATCAGCTAGAGTAGTCAAATTAAACTAGAAAAGGTGTTAAAACGGAATTTGGAAGGGGATAGCAGGGAATAGCAAACAATCATGTCTGCCCATGGCAGTTCAACAGATATTTCTGTAGGAAACTAAAAATCACAATCCTGGCAGGTAGTCACACACCAATGATTCACTTTTAAGGTAATTAATTCTACTTTTTGTGTTTAGAATTAAATGTGAGTTTGCTTTTTAAATGAAATAAAAAACTTTCGATACCTTGTTCTAGCTTGTTTTTGAGAGTTACTTTGCTATGCAAATTAGTAGTAACTGATTTGCATTGGAGTAGACAACCTAGGGTGCGAAAATTGGCTCAATTTTGGTTACCACAGACCATAATTAAATGTACAAAATTTGTATATCTTAAGAATTTTGTAGAACCCTTTACCTCACTATTCTCAAACAAATATGGATTTGTTTCTAACATAATTTCTTCCTATTCTGGAAATCCTTCATTTAATGCAATTTACTGTTTTTCTCTTTAGGTTTGACTCTGAGGGACAAGGGATGGAAGGTACATCCATATCTGAGCTCCGAGGTGGAGGAACTGGGGGAGGAAATACGAACTGGAAGTCTTTGCTGGAAGTAAAAACTGAGAACTTGGGTCATGGAGAGAAGGTAAAGATCTGAAACCATATCCTGTATATTTTTATTTCTTGTTTAAACGCTCATGTATGGCTATGTTCTAAAGTGTTAAGAGCCGAAGGTTATGTGAACTGTCTTTTGCACCCCACAACAGGGGGGAAAACATGCAAGATCTAATGCTCTTTTGGAATAGTTGATGCTAATAATTATTTCGGCATGTGGTGTCTAGAATGGTCAACCATTATGACTTAAAATTGTAAGATTTAGTTTTAATATGCAAAATCCCTACTGAGAATGAGAAGATGAGAACAATTGTTTGTTAATTGCTGCTAGGTCTTGCCTTCTGTATTTATACTGCCATCAAAAGTGGCTCATCTTAAAGGTGTATGAGTCCTTGTTTATTAAATGCAGGACTTGGACATTGTATCTGTGACTAAATTTGTATCATTTTCATTGAACCAATGTCACCTGAGAAGATATCATGAAATCCTGGACAGTTTGCAGCCCTTGATTCCAATTATACTCCCCTAGCTTTCTTAAAGCTAGGCTGATGCACAGTACAACATATAACAAAACAATTTAAAGAATTTGTTTTTCAAAAACAATGTCCTTTTTTTTTTTTTACAACACAAAAAAAGTCTGTTTATAAATATGGGTTCTTTAAAGATAAATTCAGATAGGTCCTATGATCGCTATCAGAAAATCATATGTAGGGAAACTGCAGGGCCCAGGATCATAAAATGTGACAAATACTCTTTTCTCCACGTATAGAGTATCTCGCTCTATGCCTTCTGTCTCTAACATCTAAATCTAGCAGTCATCTAACTTTTTTTTTTATATATATTTGAACAAACAGCATATGTGTGTGTGTGTGTGTATATATATATATATATATATATATATATATATATATATATATATATATATATATATATATATATATATATATATATATATATATATATATATATATAAATAAAATCCATTCTTGTGCACATAATGTTGTACACTATCCACACAATTAAAGGTATATGCAAGTGATCTGGGTTATGAATGCATCTGATAGAGAATTAGTAGTGTATGAAAACATGTTATATGGAAAAGTTCAGTTTACTTACAAAGTTATTTGCACAAAAGTCAATTCCAGTGGTTCATACCCACAGGATGCTTACATAAGCCGGATACCCACAGGAAATACAGCAGGGTACATATTTTAACCTTTCTGGTACAGAACAGGAAGTAACTGTTGCAGTTCTTGTACTGAGCACATGCCAGAAGCCACGGAGGTCAAGAATGATGCAATGTATTAGCCTGATTCTGAATGTTATGCTAATTGAAGTGTTATGCTAACTTCAAAGCAAGCTAACTAATGTTTATTTGGGGATGTTTTCATACACTACGAAGTCCCCTCTATCGGATGCATTCACAATCCAGCTCACTTGCATATACCTAGCTCTGCTCCACATATTAATTCTTACACCTGTGCTGCATCTTTAGGGAATACCAAACTAGTAAGAAAGCAGCATGTCGGTAGTTTGCAATATTTATTACCTTCATACACTGAACTCAAGAGGTTACATTACACCTTAACAAACTTCCTCAGGTAAAATTTGATTCTTATGGTTGAATGCCGAAGCATGAAATATAATCACCTCCAGAGCAAGAGGAAAGGGATCCAAACCCATTCAGCTTTTGCTTGCAGACACTAGTGAGTCTGAGCAAGTAGTGCAATTAGATTCTGGGAAATGGTCTGCTCTGATAGTTCATTTGAGTTAATGGTGCCCAAGAGCAATGTCTGGACAGGATACATTGGCCAGGAAACAAACAGGTTTACAAGTTGCGTGTTACTCTGACCTTTTCAATGTATTTGCTTTGTGTAAACATATCATAACTGTATTTTTAGTTCTCCCAGAACATATCATGAGGATGTATAATGCTAGTCATTTATTTTTAGGTAGATTGAATCGGTAGTCTTGATGGGTCTCATGATTATTTATATTTGTTTGGTGATTTTGAAAATCATATATAATAATTATATACTACTCTATCGTCTACTTCATAGGCAGATTATTTTACCAGTGTAGCCACCATTGTATACCTCCGAAAAGAGAACTGTTTGTACCAGGCCTGCCCTTCTTCACAAGACTGCAATAAGAAAGTGATAGACCAACAGAATGGACTCTTCCGGTGTGAGAAATGTGATAAAGAGTTTCCAAACTTCAAATATCGTCTGATTCTTTCAGTGAGTATTGAATATATATTTGTTTTTTCATATGTATTCATTCTAGATAAATCATGCAATACCAAAATAGGATATAACAAATATATTTGACATGGGTAGTGCTAGTTCACAGCTGCAAGTTTGTTTTGTTGCAATTGGTATCTATAAAGTATTCAGTTGCCTTCTATTAGACCATATTTCTAAAAATAACATTTGTAAAATAAAGACCAACTTATTTATTTTGTTCTGGATACTGTGACAGCATGACAAGGCAGTCTTATTTTAATGATTGCTAGGCTGTGAACGTCTTGCGAGTCTGAAGAATATTCTAATTTGCTTAATATTTTATTTACATTAACAATAAAATGTTCTATCTTCACATAATATGCACAGTGTAACCAGTTTTATTATGGTCACTGTCCTACACATTAAATTTTCTCCAGGAATCCGGTTAGTATCTCAGTGCTGCTAACCATGGCAGTAATTTGCAAAAACAATCTGCTTGAGACACTATTGGACATAATCAAAAAAAATATCTCACCCAGAGTCATAGCTCATTTGACATGGATGTAGAAGAATGGATTACATGCTTTGTAGCCCCTTCAGATAAGGAGAAATGGGATTGCATCTTCAAAGATAACACAGATTGCAATTTTTGTATTGGTGTGTATGCAACTCTAGGCTGACCTTATGTGCTTTGTCAAAAAGTAAAACTGCTGATACAATAACTGCAACCCTGCTAATCTATCTTAGAACTGTAGCTTAAGTATAATTCCCATGTTGGTCCAGAGATTGAATAGATTTGTGTCTAAGCTGCCAGAAAATGTGTTACTAATTTACCTAAAGTGCGAAGTACTATAATTTGTGCGTTCTATTTATGACATGGGTATTTTATTTCCTATCCTATACCTGATGCTTCCTTGCCTTGTCACCAATGCTGATTATAATTTAGCAGCAATTTTGCTGCCGTTCTGGTGCAATGTAACCACTGAACGATTGAGTTCAAATACGCCTCACTGGTATTGTCATTGATCCAAAATAGGAGATATAAAGCTCAAATCTCCTGCCAAGTCCTTCCTCTGAGAAGTCTTTGTACTTGTTTAAAAACCACAGCACTGAATCTGCACAGTGTTCGTGTGGCTGTCCATGCTGTGTGTCTTTGTGTGGCTAAATTGTTATCAAACAGCTTGTTTCAAGCACAGACAGTAATTTCTAGCAGTTCTGTTTTTCTAAGCTAAAATGCACTGTTTTGCTGATTTTCATAGGGTTGTAAGGGGTAACTTATCAATTCCTGTTTACGGGTTGGCATGCATTACTCTGAAAGCTGAGATAAACTGAGCATTATGAAGATAAATTAACGTTAAATGTTTATGGAGAGCTGAAATTGCACTTAGAGCTGGTGGCCTATATTTAGTCCGCTCACAGGAGCCATGCCCTGTTCCTACTGCATTAGTGGCGCCTGCTTCAAAAGCAGAGCCTATTTCTGCCTGTGTCTGTGAGACAAATTTATATGTCGGTGCACGGAGATAATTCTAGCTCCTGCGAAAGGCTGCCAGTTCTCCACATGAGGCCTCACCACTTTCATACAAGTGCTCGTTGGCCCTGACCCGACGGGAAGAGAACGGTCCTTTCTTCTCACAGGCTCATTATATTCATCAGCCCTTAGCAGCTGTGACGACTTACAATCAAGCTGTTTAATGCCTGTCGAAATCCCTAATGATCTAAAATGGCAGTAGGATGTTGTGGAACGTATAAATAACAGGCTGTTGGCGAAATTTGAACTGAACTCACAATTTATTTATTTTCCATGACTCTTGGATTCTCCTTGCCATGTTCACAAAGCTGCCGTTGGCAACTCTGCTCGAGTGCCCTTTCCTGTTAACCTGCTTTAGGCCGTGACCGACCACAAGCTTCAGATCTGCAGCTTTTATAATAGTCAGTGATGTCAGCAGCTATGTTTAAAAAATCTCTTGCAGGTTGCTGCTTTCCATCATGTATAATAAGGTCCACTTTATGAATTTTCAGTCGCATATTCGGTCTCCTGTACACATTATTTGAAATATATTGCTGCTTGTCTTAGTTGGTAAAGGCCACTGTTGTCATATGTCAGGACATGCAATTAGTAAAGATCAATATAGACAATTTATTGTAATAAAAAAAAATATTTTGTGATAAACTTTAAATACTGAAATCTGCTTGTCCCATCTTTGTTGAAGCGCCTATCTTTTTATTTTATTTTTATTTGACAGTAAATGCAGTATCTCTGCAGACTAATGCCATAAAATCCCAGCTATGGGGAAGAAAGTTGTTGCTACAGTCAAATGATTGGAAAAATTGGTAATTTTCAGTGTAATTTTTCTCATAGGTCAACTCCTTTTTTTTTTTTTTTTTTTTTTGTGTAGTTTTGTACTCATTTTAATTGCTTAAGAAAGCTGAACTGTTAAAGTGAGCTTTTCTATATAGATTTAGTATATTTATTTTAATATAAAGTTAATCTCCAAGGATTTGTCAAACCTCTGAAAACCTAAAAATACAGTAAGAAAACACAATTCTGTGAGCAGGTAGGGTTATCCAACTTCCTAGGTTGTATTACCTTCCCATTGACTGCATTCTTACAGCACTACGTTCATAATTAATCATGATCCCCAATGGGGAACAGGTATAAGGTTTTAATGCCTTTGAATGTTGTTTTCAAGTGTCAGAATCTGTTTCGGCAGGGCTCAATTACATTAACATAGAAGTTCATACTAATTATTATGGTAACGCTTTTGAATGTGCTTATCATTCTAGTTACAATAAAATGTTCCCGAATTATAGTTTTTTTTGTGTGTGTTTAATAGTGCTATTAGAGTTCTCATTTGGTAAATGTCTAATTCAGTTTGTGATTAATGGTCTGGCAAACCAATTTTGCCACTTTATTACATTTGTTTATGTTTAACTAATGCATGGTAAGGCATCATTAATTAATTATTTTGATGCAGGATTCTTGTAAAACTCGCTTTAATGCTATTGCCTTTGTGGCGTATAATAAAGCTTCCAATGGTGTGGGGGGCATTATAATCTTTGAATAGAGTGTGGGAGAATGTGAATACTGAACATATTTCATAGTATAAAAGTCTCTGTCCAACAAAACATTGTTGGCATTTCTTAAGTATAATATTAGGTTTGTGTTCTTGATTTGATAAAAGCAACAAAAGACAAGAGTAGACTTTGTAATTTCAGAAGATTTAAAAGAAAAGCATAGTTCCTAAAGCATGTTAATAAATTAGAAACCATTAATAGTGACTAACATTATGCAAATTGTAAAATACAACAGCTGTACTTTAAAATGTGTTGGTTGAAAGGTAGAAAAACAATGATGCATGGTAAAAAACCTTCAAATTATGTGATTCCGAAAAGTAGCATAAGACTTCATGAATTGAAGTTGCTGGTTAGACGGTTTAGAAAAAAAAGTACTGAGAAAATATTTCAACATTGCCATTTTTTTTCTTGAGTTTTCTCTCATGACTCTTCAATGAGCCAATGTTAATAAGCACAACTATTGTGAAAGAACAATGTCTAGGCCCTGTACATTAGGGAAATCGACTCGAAAAATATGTTGCCCAGGACATGTTTCATATATACAGTGATGTTTTGTTTGCCACCCATGAAACAGTACATGTAAGTATACTATACATGTTACATGGTATTAAACTGCCTAAAATAATAAGACCAACCCATCTCCACAAGTCTAGTGTCTCATGTGATATGCTCTTTTGCAGGCTAACATTGCAGACTTTGGGGAGAATCAGTGGGTTACCTGCTTCCAGGAGTCTGCAGAAGCCATTCTTGGCCAGAATGCTGCTTATCTGGGAGAACTCAAGGAGAAGGTGAGCTGAGTACTTCTACTTCAATTTTGTTTGGTTTGAATGGTTTGGTTTCCAGTAGACACTTGTCCCTCATATCTGAATTGTTATAAAAATGCTATGAATTGTGACCGTTTTTCAAAGGGATTTTAGATTTTGTATGACTAAATAATTTCCATTGAGAGTTCTGAAATACATTCCCGAGAGGAAAACAATAGATGTCCTGAAGCAATGGTCTCACAAAAGCAACATGTATGTTTTGGTGTAGGAGCCAGGGCTTTAGATTGTGTCATATAGAAATAACACTCATACTCCAGTATGAGAACACATTTATTGACATAAACTATTTTTTTAAATTCATTAATTTAAGCATTAATTTAATCCTGAAATAAAGGAGAAATGTGCACAAATCCACACAACGCAAGCAGCAGTAGCATACCTTCTTAGTATGTAGGTTGTATGTTTGGACTACAGTTAATTTAATTGCAGTTCTTCATAAATCATGTAAGTGATGCAAATACTATAGGTCAGACTTGGTTTTCAAGTGTAATAAAATTTTAATGCCTTAGGCAAAGTACAGTTTTTTTCTTCCACAATTAAAGACCATGAAAGTCCTTTTTTTTTTTTTTTTTTTTTTTTTTTATGCATAAAAAACTCAGAGAATGTTAACCTTTTTGTAATTCAAAAGATTTGAAGAGAAAAAAATGCTTGAATATACTTAAAAATGCTTTAACGTGATTAAAAATGTATAATTGCGTACAACTTGATGGCTTGTCCCTATTGACAAGTGACCTTTAATGCAGCTGCACCTAGTACTTGTTGACTGAAAAGGACAAGTCCAGAAAATTATTCGTTCATAGCACTGGGTGGAGCCAGCTTAAAAATGAGGTATTTTAGTTCCACTAACATTTGCTTACAACAGATGAGTCACTCATTTTCAAATGTCTCATTTTAGATGTAAGCCTCCCTATACTACTTGAAAATTAAAGCTGTTGGTTTTTAGTTTTCAGATCTTTAAAGTTAAGTTGTTACATTTCTAACTTTTTTTTAATACTACAATTTGTAAAACAAGCTGTAACATTGTTATATTATATAGATACTTCCACTAATTTGAATATATCTGTTAGCAATTTGTCTGTATTTAAGATACCTGTGTTGCCTACAGACAGTAAACTTTATTTTCCTTTAAATTTCTCTTTCATGGAAGAGGGATACGACTTTAAAAACAGTTATACATTAACATACAATCATGTTGATTTTACATAGCCCTATAAATGGTGATATAAAATACCTCCATATATCTTTTTTTCCCCATTTTTAAAGAAAGTATAAAGTCCCAAAAAATGGGTGAAGTAGTGGCGATGAGGGGGGGAGTAAAAAGTTAAAGGGTAGTTGAGGGGTATTGGTAGTCTCCAACTGAGACTTACAAAGGAGTATATTACATTATTTCGGTTTAACCAAGGTAACAATCATAGTGATTCTCTTGCATGGAATACCCGCTTTTCTAGCATTTTTTTTTTTTTGTCTTCTTCTTCAGTTATATAATTTGCTCGACGACAGACCTAGTGATTTCCCAATGTGTAGTTTGGGGTTAGTTTATGTGGAACTAAATACATTTTTTATGCAATACTTTAAGGTTAGATTCTAGTTCGGTGTTTTGTGCCTAAAGGTAAGGCTAATTGCATTTTTATTTTTAATTGTTTATAAACGCGCTCCTATTCTGTTAGCAGTCTGGAGTCTGGTCCATATGGGATTTTATGTAGTGTGTAACTTGCATATATGCATAATAGTCCTTAGAACTTACAACTGAGGAAGTCAGCATTTTCAAAATTGATTAGGTTGCCCCTGTCAAGGAAATTACATTCTTGTTTTCCCATTGTCTATCAATGATTTAAATTGTCCTGTATTACCCTCTGATAATTCTAGGTTATGTAGCATTGATGTCACTGGGGAGTTTGGTGTAGATAACTTTTGTTTTAGTCTGTTTCAGAATTTCAGAGTGTATGGTGTAATGGCAGATAGTTGGACTCTTAAGAAATTATTCACTAGGTAGCCACATTGCAGCCTGGATATTTTTCCAGGGAAGCATATGACTTTGAATTGATTCCCAGCCTGGAGTATCTTTTGAGGAATGCCATGACTGATGCTGCCCAGATTAACCAAATACAAAGTATGTTTTTAAGTTCTGTACTGAGAAACCTCCCGTGTGTGTGTGTGTGTGTGTGTGTGTGTGTGTGTGTGTGTACATGATTTTCCTCTTTGTCCTAGGTTGTGAGTGTCTCTATATAAAGAGAACATTTTATTTTTGTAGTCCCTTTTTTTTTTTTTTTTTTTTTTTTTTAAGGGTTCCTAAAGATGTATAGTATTTTGAGGAGAAGGTCCTTTTTAACTTTGGCTATTCACCCAAGAAGCATTAAATTCTATGGGTGTTGTTTGTGTAGTGTATTAATTAGTCTGGTAATCTACTCTTACCATAACCAGATAGTTTCTCCACCCTGGCTGGCATGCTAACATCCAATGAAAGGGGGCATCCATATCTGGTTCCCCTTTGAACAATGATGTAATCTATGTGGGGCTTGGTAACTTGACTTGAGATTTTTGGCTTAGGGTAAAGAGCTTGAATAGCATTCAGAAATGGGCTGTTGATTGCTGTGTCTTGTAACCTCTCAAATGGGTATTTCCACTCTGAGGAGTCAACCACTTTCTCAACGTCTAAAGCGAAAAGGTTTTGGTGTATTCGATTTTCCAGAGTTGTGTAAGGTTTAGGATTTGCCTATATTATACCGCGCCCCCCACCCAAGGATGATCCCCACCTGATCCAAGGATAGAGAAAAATAGTGTTGGGTCCATAAACCGTTTATGAAAGAAGGTAGAAAACTTCACGTTAGAAATGGTGTGTTTATTTTTCTTAGGGGTTATTGGAGAGTTTAAGGTTTCAAGTTGGTTCCCTGTCTTGAGCCAAGCAAGTTTCTTCTCTTCTCAAAGTAATTTCAGGACAGCTAAGGAAAACTCTTCACTATATAAGTTGCATTTTAGAAATTTAGACTAGTACTTTAAACATTGAATGGAAAATGTCTTAAATAATTATATTAATGCCATGTTGAGGCCTTTGGTCCTTACAGTTTGCTGTGTCTACACAATTTTATGGAACAGACACTATGCAATGTAACAGGCAGACACCATTGAGTGTAAATGATCCTTACAAGCTTTCTGCCCATCTTGAAGGTTTTGTCTCTATTTATCTGAATGCTAACTGCTTTTCCTCATCTCTGTAGAAAAAAACTGCTCTCTGCTGCTTTTCATTTAAAAGTAGTCTGTGGGTGTCCACACTCTTACAGCGAGCACATTCTTTGTTGAATAAATTCCCTCTGGGAAGAGAGAAAAGGACTTTTTTTCTGATGACTGTTGAGCTATTTTGACAAGTTTAAAGGTGCAATTAGTTCCCGGATGGAGGGAGCTCTCATCTGACAACTGTTTTCTGTTCTCTGTGAACATTGATGTTTTCTCATTGCAGAATGAACAAGCGTATGAGGAGGTGTTTCAGAATGCAAACTTCCGTGCCTATACCTTCAGGGTTCGGGTCAAGCTAGAAACATACAATGTAAGTACATTCTGCTGACTTTTGAGCAATAAATTTGCACGTTAATAAACTTAGAACATGATGGTGAACATTTACATGAAAGGTGTTTGTTCTGACACCCAGCTGTCAGCAAAACGGAACATGTATTTTTTTTTCTTCTCAAACACAGATTTGCAGGTATAAATGACAATAAAGGTTTCTGAACCCGGATTCAAGCATATTACTCATCTCATTAGTTTTCTTTATTCAGAGATGAAACTGTTCATGCTTGGATTTGCGGTGCGTCTTATTTGAGGCTTAAAGGCATAATGATCACTGAATGTCCCCTTCTGGATTGTTTCCTTTTGTTGTGAAGGGGCTTGTGTACTTCAGTGAAGCTGTGAGCTATACCATGTAGGGTCACCTAAGATGGGCAGGGTCATAGCAGAGAAGTCAGACAAGTTGCGGTCCACTGGAGAAGGAACTGGCAACCCATTCCAGTTTCTTTTCCAAGAAAACTGTAGGGATAAGCACAACCAAAGACCTGACAGATGTGTATGTGCATATGATCAGAGTCTGATGTGACTAAACAACAATAATCTAATGTAGCTGGTGCAGAAAAAGCTATCAACATACTTCTTTTTTTTTTATTATGGGTTCTACTGCATTTTCTAGATCCTTAGTCATAACCTGTGTAGAATACTGTGTCCCGTTCTGGAGAGTGAATATCCAAAAGCTCATATCTTGGAAACAATTCATTGGATGTCAACAAAATGAGTGCATGGAAAATATTTTAAAAAAAATAAATGAATAC
Source organism: Discoglossus pictus (assembly GCA_027410445.1). Taxonomy (NCBI): domain Eukaryota; kingdom Metazoa; phylum Chordata; class Amphibia; order Anura; family Alytidae; genus Discoglossus; species Discoglossus pictus. Next base: position 83,402,022 of record CM050164.1, on the reverse strand, counting down.
AAATTTTTTAAATTATTGTTTGGATGAGATCGAAACAATCTACACTTACAACAGGGGCATATTGATGTTTTATACTGCCATAAACCACTCAGATTATTATTTCCCCATTTACAACTTCTCATTTGTACTTGACATATCACAAAGTATAGGCATGCACAAGCACATACAGTATGTAAGTCAGGTCATTTTTAGAGTGTGAAATTTCAGAGCAAATATACATTTATTTTCTTCCATGGCAATACACCAGCATCTCCAGGCAACCCAACCCTTGGCCTTGTGGAACTAGACAGAGAAATACAGTTTTCTTTTGAAATTTTATTAACAATGTCACTAAAACAAGAAGTAATGGTTTGAAGTTCAAGGATAAATAGTAGTTATACTGTGCCTTATCAGTGGCCCTCCCTAACAGACCTGCAAATGCTTTTAACAAACAATTCCACTCTTCATATTAAATGGAACTATCTCCCTGCTTTAATTTAATATGAAGGGTGATTACTATGGACTTTCAACTATTTTATATGAGTAAAATATTACTGTTTATATACATTTTAGCAGTGTCCATTGTAAAGAAAAGCTTGTAGTAGTATAATATCCCAGTTACATATAATATTATATATATTATTTTATTCTAGTGTTGTCATTATATCCCAAGGCTCCAGCGTTTTAGTTTTTGTGTGGGTTGTTGTATGTAATGTTCCAGCTTCTACAAGTTTTACAAATATGTGTGGATTTACCCACTTGTTTCTATCTCTGCAGCTTCCAAGACTTATTTTAATTGCTAAAATCAACAGTACCACCTACTCTACTACTTTTAAATATGACTGATTAGGTAGCACCATATGAACTACCACTCTTGGCTCAACCATATGTAATAGTCTCAGTATGCGGCTTGGATCAGATATGTAGAATTTGGCAGTTCTTTCTCCCACATCTAATTAGCAATTATTCCTTTAAAAGTTATGCATCTGTAATGCTTCCTGCCTGGTGACTTATTAGAAAATAACTACAAAATATATTAACAAGAGCGGGTTAGTCATTTTCATCCATTATAAGGACACTTCAGAGGTCTTGTTAAGTATTGATAACTACATGTCATTTAAAAAGAAGTTCACTCTAGGACTCGGCTCACTAACTTTTGTCTTGTGTTATGGATCAGCTTTTTAGCCTGCAACCTACTAATGAAGTGTTATCTTTTGAAGGTGTCTCATAATATGTCCTAATGACTTTAAGCAATTGGCAGCACGACACAGACAATAGCATTAAGGGACAATGTCACCCCAACAATTTGCTGCTTTCATCTTAAAGAGCCTTACAAAAGTCTCTACATTGTTTTAGTAGTACATTATTAGAGATTTTGTTTGTGCTAATGTGGACTTAAGTCAGGCGCTAAAATAACGTGTGGCTCATTGTGCTAATTTCCAGCTCAGAGTACTTAAAGGGATATGTAAGTGAGCTGGATTATGAATGCATCTGATAGAGATTTAGTAGTGTATGCAAAAAAAAAATTGTTTGCAATAAAATATCCCAAAATAAACATTAATTAGCTTACCTTGAAATTAGTAAAATTTCCTTTTTTTTTTCTTCTTTTTTTTTTTAAGCATTTGATTGTGTACATCCATAGAAAACCCCACCTAAATTAGAATAACATTCAAATTCAGAATCAGGCTAGGCTAATACATTGTATATTTCTTGACCTCAGTGGCTTCTGGCATGTGCTCAGTACAAGAACTGCAAACCGTTTCTTCCTGTCCTCTGTACCAGAAAGGTCAAAATATGTACCCGGTGGTATTTTCTGTGTACCTTGCTTATGTAAGCGTCCTGTGGGTGTGAGCAGCTAGGCTTGACTTTTTTAGTAAACTGAACTTTTCTATATAACACATGTTTTCATACACACCTAATTTTCTGTAAGATGCTTTCATAATCCAGCTCACTTACATATACCTTTAAGGCTGGTGGAGGAAATCTAACTGCATGATAATCTTCGGAAAGTAGCATTGTTCTGGCAACCACAGAGAAACCCTGATATGATCCCATTCCCTCTTTATAGTCATGCCACTTATAGGCAGAAGGTAACACACCGGGTAGGATCAAAGAGTCTGATTTCTGGGCATAAATAAGAGGGAGGAGGTGCAGGTTATCTTGGGTAATGGGGGGGGGGGGGGGGGGGTGAAATAGAAATTTAGTGAAATAGAGTGAGTGTGGAATATGTATGGAGGAAGTACGGTAGGAGAATTGAAACTTTAGACCAGGGGTCACCAAACTTGGTCCTGGAGGGCCGCACCCAGGCCTGGATTTGTGGATATCCTTGCTGCAAACAGGTGAGACTATTGCTTCTTCAGTCATCCTGATTGACTCACCTGTGCACGAAAAGGAAATCCTCAAATCCAGGCCTGGGTGCGGCCCTCCAGAACCGAGTTTGGTGACCCCTGCTTTAGACCTTATTTTAACCCTGGTCATTCATAGCCTTTTATGAAACCTATTCTTACATAGAAGCATTGAATAAAGCAAAAATCTGCAAGGTGAATTCTGCCACTTCAGCAACTAAAGCAGTTTAATTTAATGAGCAACCCAGGAGTCTTATCCACATGTAAAAGTTCTTGATCATAACTGGACAAATACTAGTAACACATTTAGCTGCTACTTCTTACTGTTTCTCTCTCTTGCCCTTCTTTTTGGGTTCATTTTGTGCTGTCTGTATAGCACTGACCTTTTGCTCTAAATTTGCCTCATATAAACCCAACATGTTCTACAGGAAATGAACACTCTTGAAGGAGTACATTACGAAACCGAAGCATGTGACTAATAAAACACTGTAATATAATAAAAGGGGGAAAAATATACATCAATTAAACCTACTCAAACTATGCTGCTCCAACTCCCAGGTGAATGCATAAAAGCAATTATTTTACAATATACCTACTAGTTATATGGATCCCACTGCTCTCTTGTTGAATCTTTAGAAAACAACGTGGTTTTAACTGCACTTTATACGTGAATAACCTCTGCTTTTGTTTTCGGTTGAGGTATAATTTTATAGATTTTGTTTGCTTCCCACTCTTATTGTGAAACACATTATTGAATATTGAGGGTATGGTTGCATGAACAAGAGGAACAGTAGGGATTGGGAACCCAGTAGAAAGGAAGTAAATTTTGCATTTGCTCTTACAGTTTAGTATTAGATGGATTCCCCCCTCCCCTTTTCTTGTTTTTTTGTTTGTTGGTTTGGCAAGAATGCTGTTAGTTTGTTCCTATTCCTTATTGTTTGATACCTGCGATTGCTACATGGTGGCAAGTTGGTGACCCAAACCATTTAGTACTTTCTATAACTTGTTAAGAGATAGCATGTGAAACAGGTGTTGATAAATTGTTGTCATCGTCTTGTTGTTCTGCAAATATTTTACTAAAGGAGCCATAGTTTGATTCACAAAAACTGGGGCACTGGGAGCAAATGTAGGCCAAGTTTTATGAACATTGCCTTTAATTGAAAAAAATGTTTTTACAGTAAATTAGTAAATTTGTTTTTCAGAGTACCTAATTTAATTTCATATACAGATATTCAGGGCATGGCATTGCATTTTATTTTAATAACTAAATATCGGTTTCAATTGCTACATTAAATAACTGAACACAGATTTCAATGTAGTTGAACTGTACCAATATTATATTCCAGTGATGTGTAAGGCAAAGGACATACACCCGCCATTGGTCTGCAGTAATATGAATATGAAGCCGCTGATTGTACCCTGGAAGTTGTCACGCACCATACTGATGTTCTAGCTAACCAAAACTTCTCAAAGCACCTCAACTGTGCCAAAGCTTTTTCACTATTTCATACCAGAGAGCTGCCTGGTGGATTAACTTTCTTTGTTTCTCTTGCTTTCCAACCTTTCCTTTCTCTCTCTCTTCCCATTTTTTTGTACGCTCACCCAATCTTTCGCTCTCAATCTCATCTTGTTGTCACTTTCTCTTTTTCCCCCTCTTGTTCTCTTATTTTCTCTCTCTCTCTCTCTCGGGTATCGTTCTCTTTCTTTCACCCCCCTTCTTCACCTTTTGTCACAGTTAAAATTTAAAGCAAAAACTTACTATGGATAAAACCATGATATATATGTTTATAAAAATTGAGAACAGTGGTAAAACATAAGGGGTTCAGACCCTCATTCCTTCAATTTTAAAAATTAACTTTATTTGTGGTAGTAATTTTAAATGAAATTGATCAGAATACATAGTCTGTTATAGTTTCTTTCTGGTAAACATGGTGGGCAAACCCTTATTTTTAAATGAAATGCATATTACTGCAATCTAATTTCTTCCCGGTAAAGATAATTTATTATATTATTGTTGTATATAAAGGGGATTCATTTTTTTAAATTCTGTATTTTTTTTTTTTCTCTCTAAAGGATGAATCTCGCATCAAGGCAACAGTCTTGGACGTGAAACCAATTGACCACAAAGAATACTCACGGCGACTAATAATGAACATACGCAAGCTTGCCACACAAGCAGCCTGAAATGTTATAATCAGAACTCCTCAAACAGAAGAGATGATTACCAAAAAAAAAAAAAATACTTAATGGGTGAAATGGAAAAAAACGCACAAATTGGCTCATCTGTAAAAGTTCTTAAATGGAGTATAACCCCAGAAAAGATGCACATAAAATATTTAATTGTGTATATCTTAAATGGCATGCATGGGTATTGAATGGTTTTCATTTCTTTTATATGCAGGGTTCAACATGCAGAGCTCAATCCATCACGAGGTACATGCACTTGCTAAATAGCAGTTTCTAAATATATTCTATCTACAGGTAGAGAACGAGAAGCACCTTGGATTTGACATCTGCGCTATTGCTATAGCTATTGTAAATATGTTTATCTAATTATGACTCTTAAACCTGCCTTACTGAGCTTCTCTCCTCTTATGCTAATTCATATGAAAACTTAATTACATCTAAACAGGACTTAATTAGCATGCTTGGAAGTAATTGGCCTCTGCTGAGTGATTGGATGCCCACCCACAACCCCTTTGTGTGAAAGGTTCTAGAATCTCTAATCTGTGTGGGGGATATTGCATCTCCTCTGTAATCCTGGGGGTTCTAGTCTAAATTTGTGAGCCTCTGTTTGAACTGGGTAGATGTGCCATGCTGTTTGCAAATGCCTGGAATGACAATATGGAAGAATTATTAATCAAAGACCTATCTTTTCTATCTGAAGACTTTCCTTCAGGGTTTAATAGACTGAGTCAGATGGTCCTGATATTTATCAAAATTGTCTCTTCTGAGGAGCTCTGATAAGCATTGACTCTCTGGCCCCTGGGGAAATCTGGCCAACTACAAAGCTTTGCTTTATTTTTCATTTAAATTAATATTGTGCTTCCTTACGCTCTTCTCTTTTTGACAGTGTGTAATTGCAGAAGCTCACTGCCTGTACATTTACAATATTTCCTATGTATAAGCCACATTTTTTCTTATTGTTTTTTTTCTGCTATTGTAATGGAATTAATCAATGTAGTTATATATTGAAGTATAAGGGTATCTTTTTATTCCTTGAAATGAATAAAAAAGAAAGTTTAGTTTTGCATGCGTGTTTGCTTTGTTTAAATCTATTTCTACCAGAAATCAATCTATTTTCTTTTTAAAACGTGCTAGCAAAATGAGGCTGAAAAAGCTGACATTTTCCAAGCTTATTACCATTTTCTGCTAGAAGATAGGATCCTTGGCTTCCACTGTTTCAAAGAGCTGAGGCAGCATTTTTTTACGCTTTTATTGACATGTGCACAACCCTCTGATACCAAGCAGGATTTTAGAATTTGCCTAGAAAACTATAATTCTGCTGGTGGGATTCCTCGAGCTGTTAGCAGCCCATGTGAGGGCTTCATTATATTCACGGCATGTCTCCTGCTAGTGGAAGCCTGCTTAGCCTCAGAAGTCTGTGCTAGTGATCAGATCAGCACCACTTCACATATTTCATGATATTCCATAGCTGGCAGTGGTCAGTTCGCAATGGATCATAGCCCATTACAGAAGTTGCCAGAGGTCACTAATGCTTCTAGTAGTAAGAAGAAAAAAAAAACAACCAAAAACATAATGGGTTTATGGATACAGATCCTATACAGAAACCACGTAGTTTAATTATTCACATATTGTGATGCAGAATATATTCTTAAATGTCCTCTATACAGTGAAAACTTATTGAAGTTCCTGGGGGTAAGTGTATAGTTTTTGCATGGAAAATATCACATAGCTATATAAAAAATGTTTTTTTTTTTATTTCTTTGCTGTTCCATGAAAGCATCCATAATATAAGAGGAATATTTACATCATTGTAGGATCATGACTTACACTTATCCTTGCTACAGCCTGCTTCTTGGTATTCATTGGGAAGGGGTAGGAGTGTAATTCTAAAAGCTCCAATTTATATATCTATTCCACCACCTTTCCTCATTGTCCCTTCACTGTTTGCTTTGAGTTTGGTCGTTATCCATCAGGAAGTTTAAAATTCTGTACACATTTTTTTTTTTTCTCTCTAAAATGTTTTATTATGTTCATTGCTCATATAGCAGCTAATATTGTTAGTTTCTTACATACTTGGCATACTATATATCTATAGTTATATGTAAACTACATTTTTGTGCTGGCAAAAATGATCTTATCCCTTTTTGTATTCCTGCGGTTATGTCCCTTTCTCTATACTAATACTGAGCTCACTGCTACATATTGAAATATTTTGTAATTCTTAGGCAGTTTTTTTTATTTCTAAAAAAAAAAATAGCTTTCCCTAATTTTAAAGAACAAAAACATCAATCCACCAGTCACACGTTGCTATTAAAAAAAAAAACTAAAAAAAAACTAAAAAAAAAAACTAAAAGCATTTCTACTTAACTAGAAATGATTGTATTAAAAAATGTAAAAAAAAAAAAAAAAAAGTAGGCGGGAGTAATGAAATTGGTGGAAGGATTTTGAAGTTTTAGTCCTTAAAGGTATATGAAAGCTTCATGGATTAATACATTTCTGCACTCCTTAAGCAAAAAGCAGTCTATACATATGTAACACATTTTATTTTTATTATTGTCTAAAAAATCCCTCTGATTATGTTTACACCTCCAGGGGGTGTCTACACAGGCATCTGATCCACCCCAATCCACATGCAGCATCAGGGGAGCAATATTAACCCACTATTTGGCTGAGCAAGCAACAGCAGGTAATCTCCTTGCAGCTTCCTGTTTTTACCTGCTGTTGCTTGCTCAGCCAATCTCCTTGCAGCTTCCTGTTCGCGGCAATACATAGCACATATCAGTGATACGCTACATATTTCAGGCTGCTTTGCAGCACAAACAAAACCCCCCAGATTTAATTCAAAAGTTTCAGCTAACCTGATTGCACGAAACAAATCATTTTACATTTGATGCTAATTTAGCCTGGGTTGATTTCCAACAGTTAGAAATTACATAAGCACAAAGAAAAAGAAAGAGTATCCCTTTGTAGTGGCGCTCACCTAAGAACCTAGTAAAGTCAATAATAGCCAATAAAACTTAGCTTTTAACAATAAAATCAGCAAAATCTTAACTGTAACACATGATGCTTGGGCTACCAATTGTGATTACTTGTATGCCTTTGCTGGCTAAATAAACTTGGCATACACAGTAATCAAAGTGGTATTACAATGAATGAAGAGGATTGGACAAAGTGCTTTAAGTAGTTCTGTACACAAAAGTGACTTAGGATCAGAATAGATCCTGCTGTGTTAGTCGGCAAAGCAAAAAGGAAAGTGACAAATATAAAGTGACTGAGTGCTATCTTCCAAATTCTCCTGCAAGAATGATGAGGTGCTTAATGTGCTAATATTGCACTATTAATAAAGTGAAATTTGATATCCATTCAACTGTAATAAAGTGCTTGATATTGCATTATAAATGAGGTAATCCATACACTTGGTGACTAAGTTTAAAAGCCATGTATTGAGGTTATGCCATAGGAAAGTGTCACTAGTATCACAAAATACACCTCTCCACTAGCGAATTTGCTCTCTAATGCGTATTGAACTTTGGGGCTTTCTAATTGTGGACGCAGGTATTGTTATAGAACTATCTTTCTAGCTGATGGCGTCCTGTGTGCTGCCTAGACGTGTTAAAATGACATCATCAGCCAGCGACTAAGGGAACACAGGTAGCGTGACGTCAACCCGACGGATTACATCAGGGGTTCAGGAATTACAAGATGCTGTTTTGCGGACTTCAATGTAAGTGTTTAAATGTTTATTTTGGGATTTTTCTTGCATTTTTTTTTGCATACACTACTAATTTTATATCAGATACATTCATAATCCAGCAAACTTGCATATCCCTTTAACAGGCTCCTCAAGTATGTTGGTTGTGTCTAAATATTCTTACATTACAGGGTTACAGGTTATTGGGAGTTCGGATTCCCCTTCCCCAAAAAGTTACATTTTATCTAAAATTCAGATACTATTTCTATACTATTAGATACTATTACTATTTCTATACTATTAGATACTATTACTATTTACTAAATTTCCTGGATTAAAACATTTCTGAAACCCTCGGGTAAAACACATCCTTGCTACATGCAGCACATCTCATAAAACATTTTATTTTTATTATCTAAAAGTTCCTCTCATCATTATGTTGATGCCCCCAGGGGTATCTACACAGGCACCTGCCCCTGCCCCCATTATTCACCTGCTGTGTCTTCCTCAGCCAATAGGAGAGCACTGATGTCCGTCCCAAAGTCACTGCTGGGATATTACCCGCCTGGCTGCTTCCTGTGTCTGCTGGGCCCTGGTCCCCGGTCCCCATCAGAGATCAGCACAGACAGAGCTGCTGTGTGTGTGACCTACAGCTGTCACCTGGATACAGTTGATGCATGGAGTTGACAATTGGCAGGAGTGGTAATGACACAAGTCGGCTCAGCTGCTGCTTCACTCTGCTAAATAGAGAGGAAGGAGAAAAAAAACAGCATTAGTTGATGCAGGGAATGGACCACATGCAGGGGTGGTAATCAAGTGTGAATATGCTGCACAGAAACATTCATGGTGCCACACTACATATCCCAGGCTGCTTTACAGGAACCCCAGAGTTTGATATAAATGTTTCAGCCACCTCTGCTTCCTCCTGATTGGCCGAAAAACAAATTATGAATTTTATACTAGACTGGATTTAGATGGGGTGTTTATTCTAATTTTCAACGGTCAGAAATTGCAAATAATTTCGCTAACTTTAAGGTAAGTTTATAAATGCTTATTTTGGTATTTAATGCATAACATTTAAAAAAAAAAAAAAAATTTCATACACTACTGATTCTCCTCTGCCAGATGCATTCATAATCCGGGAAACTTCGATATGCCTTTAACAATGGACTAATCTGAATTTATATGTGCTTATTTTATTATGACATTTACATACATAAAAAAAAAAAAAAGTCTGCCTAAAGATTGCCTCTTGGCAAACTACTTCCAAATCATCACAAGTCTAAGAGCATTAATAAGCAAAAAAAAAAATAATATATATATATAAGCTAGTTGTTAATTTGAAAGCAATAGTTTTGATGCCTCTGGAGGAATTTATGATACTTGATGGAAGTTGTGCGTGAGAGGGCGTTGCTCTAGAGTTGTGGTTGCGTCATTTGCAGCTTCAAAGCTTGTGAGGAGATACTAAAGGGTATCAATATCAATCTTATCTAACAAGAACTGAGGGCTTCTCCCTGTTCCCTCACCCCTCCTTCCACTGATGGCTATGAAGATACACTCATGATGTCATGTAACAAACCCAAACTGGATTCCTTTCACAAAAATGTTTTGCCTAGAATATTTTTATGCAAATTGCTTACAGTTGCTGATGTTAGTTTGGTATATACTTAACAAACAAGTGCTGTTCAGTTACAGTGTGCCTTACTGGAGAAACCATTGGACTTAGAACTTTAGTTACCTACTCTATTGCTATGGGAATTTAACCACCTGCTTCTTATGTGTCACAGATTTATTCCTTTGTCAATTACAGTTAGTGTCATTTTTGTTTAATGGGTACAATATGACTGACTTTAGTTGCTTTATGTACAATCAACATCAGTTCCGCCTGCTTTCAAATGTATTCCGAATGCTATCCTCCAATCAGATGCAGAAGCTAGTACTCACATGTGACATATCTGGGGGGTGGTGGAGGTTTGCTATGTAACTGCAAAAAAGTGACCTGTCCTCCTCCAAGACATCCAATTCATTTTTAATTGTTTTTTATAAATTACACAATATATGCTTGCCTGTATCAATTACGTTGTAAATATGTATTTTTTAGAGGGCTAATAATCACCACCTAGCTTTAATTGCTGTTTATCTATTATGAAAACAAATGCATCACTCTATGATAAATCTTTCTGTTCCCTGCAGAGTGACTTTAACCTTTCTTTTTATATCTCCTTTCAGATACATGCTTTTATCCAGTGGGTGTATTTTCCTTCCTACTAAATTTGATTAATTGGAAAATATGAAATGCTAATTAATTCCATGGATATATGACATAATTCATCTATACTGTATATATTAGCTAACATTTGAAACATGATTGTGTTTAAAAAAAAATGCAGATACAATATGATTTAAAGGGAAACTAATAAAAGCATTGGGGTTCCCTGGTGGTCAAGTGGTTAGGATTCGGTGCTTTCACCACTGCAACCTTGGTTCCACTCCAAGTCAGGGAACCAAGAGGTCACACGACCCTGAAGCGTTGGGCTTGATCAGTACTTGCATTGGAGACCACTTGGGAATACCAGGAGCTATATGCTATGGCCCACTGGAGAAGGAACCGGCAACCTACTCCAGTATCTCTGCCATGAATACCAAGTGGATCAGCATGATCATGGTCATAAATATGTCCTAGTGTGTTACAGTTCATGAGATCACAGAGTTGGAAACCATGCCAAAAGTTGCATACTCAATGTAGTATTTTTGAAAGCTGATTTAGTTTTATTGATAAAATACATTTAAACAATTTATCCAGTTTGTTTTCTTAATCTACTTGTTATATAAATGGAAAGCCGCCTTGGATTTCCTTAAACAAGTTTGTAAAGCGTTCATCAGTTCCAAGTTACTGGTCTCTATTGAAGCGCCTGTGACAAAAAATACAATTCTATTGTTTAGTTTTATAGGCATGATGATTGGTGGACTATAACAGGAAATTTTAATTAGTTAGAACCTGTTTTGAAGCTGTATCCCCTTGCCAAGACACACACAATGACACTGCAACAGTAGACCGCAATCTTCATTTTTGCCATCTTTGCTCAAAGATTTAACCTTCTATAAGGGCAACAGCAATGGTTACTGGTAGCCTTCTGGGTAATAGCACTATAGGCCGAGCGCAGTGATAAACAGTTTCAGAGTAAGATGTGCGTGCAGGCACACTATAAACTACTCCAGGATTAGCTGACCGTCCGTTTATGTTAGTACTTGGGTTCAGGGTCCTCAAGTGGAGCTAATCAGGAGTAAAGGACGGAAAGACATGAACGAAGTGAGAGTAGCAATGGAGAGGTGGATGGGCAAGGGATGTGGAGGAAAATAGTATGTGAGCAACGAGTTTGTATGGGGAGAAAATGGTGGGCATTGGTATGCAGCATATTTACATGTGTCTGTGGCGTCATCTTTTTTAAACAATGTGGCACCTAAAATTAACACTGATGGTGTTTGGGTCCATCCAGCATTAAACCATTAACCCTGGCACCTAATAAGTTGACCCCCACGGTAACCTGAACGAGCACATAAAGTGCCATGGGGATACAGCAGGACCGCCATGACACTCTAAGTAAAGAACTACACTGAACATTTAAAATTACCCACCTTGCCCAAAAAACTACAAAAAATATATACCTGCAGCAAGGGTTAACTGTTTTGATGCCGTAGGGGTCCTTGATCAACCCCTGCAGCAATGTGGTTAATTTTAGGTGCCACTGGGATGCGATCAAGGCCCCTCTTTGTGGGGATTAATTTATAGATGCAACAGGGGCCTTTCGGGACCCCTGTTGCACTGACCCCCGCAATGTCCCCACATTAATCCTTGCAGTGACCCACACTGCATTTAAAATTTTAACCTATGCTGGGGGCCCCATCCGGACCCCCGGAGCCTCCTTCCATTAACTCTTGCAGTGGGGGTCACGATCGGACATGATCGGCACCCCTACTGCATTCAAAATTCAAATTTCCTGGTTTGCGGGTTCCTAAAGGACCATAAAGGTCCTTAAAGGACCCGTGCTAAATCAAAATTAACCCTATCACTCATGGGGCCCCTAATTACCCTGTCACTCATGGGGGTCAGTACAGACCCCCAAAGGCCACTAATTAACCCTGTCACTCATGGGGGTCAATACAGAACCACATAAGCCCCCAATTAACCCTGTCAATCATGGGGCTCTATACAGAGCCCCATGAGCCCCTAATTAACCATGCCACTTATGGGTTCAATACAGACCCTCATAAGCAACTAATTAACCCTGTCACTCATGGGGCTCTACACAGAGCCACATGAGCCCCTAATTAACCCTGTCACTTATGGGGGTCAATACAGACCCCATAAGCCACTAATTAACCCTGTTACTTGTGGGGGTTAATACAGACCCCATAAGTCACTAATTAACCCTGTCACTCATGGGGCTCTATACAGAGCCCTGCTAGCCCCTAATTAACCATTTCACTTATGGGTGTCAATACAGACCCCATAAGCACCTAATTAACCCTATCACTCATGGGGCACTATACAGAGCCCCATTAGCCCCTAATTAATCCTGTCACTTAGGGGGGTCAGTACAGACCCCCATAAGCCACTAATTAACCCTGTCACTAATGGGGCTCTATACAGAGCCCCATGAGCCCCTTATTAACCCTGTCACTTATGGGGGTCAATACAGAGCCCCATAAGCCACTAATTAATCCTGTCACTCATTGGTCTCTATACAGAGTCCCATGAGCCCCAAATTAATCCTGTCACTTATGAGGGTAATTACAGACCCCCATAAGCCACTAATTAACCCTGTCACTAATGGAGCTCTATACAGACCCCCCCCCATGAGCCCCTAATTAACCTTGTCACTTATGGGGGTCAATACAGACCGCCATGAGCCCCTAATTAACCCTGTCAATTATGGGTGTCAATACAGACCCCTGTGAGCCCCTAATTAACCCTGTCACTTGTGGACGCCAATACAACCCCTCATGAGCCCATAATTGACCCTGGCACTTATGTGGGTCAATACAGAACCAAATAAGCCCCCAATTAACCCTGTCAATTATGAGGTCAATACAGACCCCCATAAGCCACTAATTAAACCTGTCACTCATGGGGCTCTATATAGAGCCCCATGAGCCCCTAATTAACCATGCCATTAATGGGGGTCAATACAGACCCTCATAAGCAACTAATTAACCCTGTCACTCATGGGGCTCTATACAGAGCCCCATGAGCCCCTAATTAACCCTGTCACTTATGGGGGTCAATACAGACCCCCATAAGCACCTAATCAACCCTGTCACTTATGGGGGACAATACAGACCCCCATTAGCCACTAATTAACCCTGTCACTCATGGGGCTTCATACAGAGCCACATGAGCCCCTAATTAACCCTGTTACTTATGGGGGTTAATACAGATCCCCAAGAGCCACTAATTAACCCTGTCACTTATGGGGGTCAATACAACCCCCCATGAGCCTCTAGTGAATCCTGTCACTTATGGGAGTCAATACAGACCACCATGAGCCCCTAATTAACCCTGTCACTTATGGGGGTCAATACAGACCCCCATAAGTCACTAATTAACCCTTTCACTCATGGGGCTCTATACAGAGCCCCATGAGCCCCTAATTAACCCTGTCACTTATGGGCATCAATACAGACCCCCATAAGCACCTAATCAACTCTGTCACTTATGGGGGGCAATACAGACCCCCATTAGCCACTAATTAACCCTGTCACTCATGGGGCTTCATACAGAGCCACATGAGCCCCTAATTAACCCTGTTACTTATGGGGGTTAATACAGATCCCCATGAGCCACTAATTAACCCTGTCACTTATGGGGGTCAATACAACCCCCCATGAGCCTCTAGTGAATCCTGTCACTTTTGGGAGTCAATATAGACCACCATGAGTCCCTAATTAACCCTGTTATTTATGGGGGTCAATACAGACCCCCATAAGTCACTAATTAACCCTTTAACTCATGGGGCTTCATACAGAGCCCCATGAGCCCTAATTAAACCCTAGTACTTATACAGACCACCATAAGCCACTTTTTTACCCTGTCACTTATGGCGATCAATACAGGTAAGTGGTCTTATTTATTCTATTTTAGGTTAGATTTAGGGTTTTTAATGTATGTAGATAGGGTTAAATGTATTTTAGATAGGGGTTATTGTATTGTACATAGGGTTTAATGTATTTTAGATAGGGGATAATGTATTTAGATAGGGGCTAATGTATGCAGATAGGGTTCAATAGTATGTAGATAGGGGTATATCATCTATTTTAACGAATGTGGCACCTAAAATTAACACTGATGGTGTTTGGGTCCATCCAGCATTAAACAGTTAACCCTGTCACCTAATAGGTTTACCTCCAAGGTAACCTGAACGAGCACATGAAGTGCCATGGGGATACAGCAGGACCGCCATGACACTCTAAGTAAAGAACTACACTGAACATTTAAAATTACCCCCCCCCCCCCTCCCCAATAAACTGCTAAAAAATATACCCGCAGGAAGGGTTAACTGTTTTGATGCCGTAGGGCGCCTTGATCAACCCCTGCAGCAATGTGGTTAATTTTAGGTGCCACTGGAATGCGATCAGGACACCCTTTGTGGGGATTAATTTATAGATGCAACCCCTGTTGCACTGACCCCCCCAATGTCCCCACATTGATCCTTGCAATGACCCCCACTGCATTTAAAATTTTAACCTATGCATGGGACCTCATCTGGACCCCTAGAGCCTCCTTCCATTTACTTTTGCAGTGGGGGGTCACCATCGGACGTGATTGGTACCTCCGCTGCATTCAAAATTCAAAGTTCCCGTTTGCAGGACCTGTCTTAAAGAAAAATTAACCCTATCACTCATGGGGCCCCTAATTAACCCTGTCACTCATGGGGGTCAATACAGACCCCCATAAGCCCCTAATTAACCCTGTCACTTAGGGGGGTCAATACAGACCCCCATAAGCACCTAATTAACCCTGTCACTCATGGGGCTTTATGCAGAGCCCCATTAGCCCCTAATTAATCCTGTCACTTAGGGGGGTCAGTACAGACCCCCATGAGACACTAATTAAACCTGTCATTAATGGGGCTCTATACAGTCCCCCATAAGACACTAATTTACCCTGTCACTCATGGGGCTCTATACAGAGCCCCATGAACCCATAATTTACCCTGTCACTTATGGGGGTCAATACAGACCACCATGAGCCCCTAATTAACCCTGTCACTTATGGGGGTCAATACAGAGCCCCATCAGACACTAATTAATCCGGTCACTAATGGGTCTCTATACAGAGTCCCATAAGCCCCTAATTAATCCTGTGACTTATAAGGGTAATTACAGACCACCATAAGCACCTAAGTAATCCTGTCACTTATGGGGGCAATAGAGACCCCCATAAGCAACTAATTAACCCTGTCACTTGTGGGGTCAATACAACCCCCATGAGCCCCTAATTAACCCTGTCACTTATGGGGGTCAATACGGAACCCTCATGAGCCCCTAATTAACCTTGTCACTTATGGGGGTCAATACAGACCGCCATGAGCCCCTAATTTACCCTGTCACATATGGGGGTCAGTACAGACCACCATAAGCACCTAATTAATCCTGTCACTTAGGGGGGTCAGTACAGACCTCCATTAGACACTAATTAACCCTGTCACTAATGGGGCTCTATACAGACCCCCATTAGACACTAATTAACAATGTCACTCATGGGGCTCTATACAGATCCCCATGAGCCCATAATTTACCCATTTCACTTATGGGGGTCAATACAGACCGCCATGAGCCCCTAATTAACCCTGTCACATATGGGGGTCAGTACAGACCCCATAAGCCACTAATTAACCCTGTCACTCATGGGGCTCTATACAGAGTCCCATGAGCCTCTTATTAACCCTGCAACTTATGGGGGTAAATACAGAACCTATAAGCCACTAATTAACCTTGTCACTTGTGGGCGTCAATACAGACCCCCAGAAGTCACAAATTAACCCTGTCACTCATGGGGCTCTATACAGAGCCCCACTAGCCCCTAATTAACCCAGTCACTTAGGGGGGTCAATACAGACCCCAATAAGCACCTAATCAACCCTGTCACTTATGGGGGTCAATACAGATCCCATAAGCCACTAATTAACCCTGTCACTCTTGGGGCTCTGTACAGAGCCCTCTTAGCCCTTAATTAACCCTGTCACTTATGGGGGTCAATACAGACACCCATAAGCACCTAATCAACCCTGTCACTTATGGGGGTCAATACAGATCCCATAAGTCACTAATTAACCCTGTCACTCATTGGGGCTCTATACAGAGCCCCACTAGCCCCTAATTAACCCGGTCACTTAGGGGGGTCAATACAGACCCCTATAAGCCCCTAATTAACCCTTTCACTTATGGGGGTCAATACAGAACCCCATAAGCCACTAGTTAACCCTGTCACTAATGGGGCTCTATACAGACCCCCATTAGACACTAATTAACAATGTCACTCATGGGGCTCTATACAGATTCCCATGAGCCCATAATTTACCCATTTCACTTATGGAGGTCAATACAGACCGCCAGGAGCCCCTAATTAACCCTGTCACTTATGGGGGTCAATACAGATCCCATAAGCCACTAATTAACCCTGTCACTCTTGGGGCTCTATACAGAGCCCTATTAGCCCCAAATTAACCCTGTCACTTATGGGGGTCAATACAGACACCCATAAGCACCTAATCAACCCTGTCGCTTATGGGGGTCAATACAGATCCCATAAGTCACTAATTAACCCTGTCACTCATGGGGCTCTATACAGAGCCCCACTAGCCCCTATTTAACCCGGTCACTTAGGGGGTCAAAACAGACCCCCATAAGCACCTAATCAACCCTGTCACTTATGGGGGTCAATATAGATCCCATAAGCCACTAATTAACCCTGTCACTCTTGGGGCTCTATAAAGAGCCCCACTAGCCCCTAATTAACCTGGTCACTTAGGGGGGTCAATACAGACCCTCATAAGCACCTAATCAACCCTGTCACTTATGGGGGTCAATACAGATCCCATAAGCCAATAATTAACCCTGTCACTCTTGGGGCTCCATACAGAGCTCTATTAGCCCCGAATTAACCCTGTCACTTATGGGGGTCAATACAGACCCACATAAGTCACTAATTAACCCTGTCACTCATAGGGCTCTATACAGAGCCCCACTAGCCCCTAATTAACCTGGTCAGTTAGGGGGAGTCAATACAGACCCCCATAAGCACCTAATCAACCCTGTCACATATGGGGGTCAATACAGATCCCATAAGCCACTAATTAACCCTGTCACTCTTGGGGCTCTATACAGAGCCCCATTATCCCCTAATTAACCCTGTCACTTATGGGGGTCAATACAACAACAAAAAGCCATTAATTAATCCTGTCACTTATGGGGGTCAATACAGAACTCCATAAGCCATTAATTAACCCTGTCACTTATGGATCTCTATACAGATCCCCACGAGCCCCTAATTAACCTTGTTACTTATGGGGGTTAATACAGACCCCCAAAAGCCACTAATTAACCATATCACTTACAGGGGTCAATACAACCCCCCATGAGCTCATAATTACCCTGTCACTTATGGGGGTCAATACAGACCGCCATGAGCCCCTAATTAACCCTGTCACATATGGGGGTCAGTACAGACCCCATAAGCCACTAATTAACCCTGTCACTCATGGGGCTCTATACAGAGTCCCATGAGCCTCTTATTAACCCTGCAACCTCCTTCCATTTACTTTTGCAGTGGGGGGTCACCATCGGACGTGATTGGTACCTCCGCTGCATTCAAAATTCAAAGTTCCCGTTTGCAGGACCTGTCTTAAAGAAAAATTAACCCTATCACTCATGGGGCCCCTAATTAACCCTGTCACTCATGGGGGTCAATACAGACCCCCATAAGCCCCTAATTAACCCTGTCACTTAGGGGGGTCAATACAGACCCCCATAAGCACCTAATTAACCCTGTCACTCATGGGGCTTTATGCAGAGCCCCATTAGCCCCTAATTAATCCTGTCACTTAGGGGGGTCAGTACAGACCCCCATGAGACACTAATTAAACCTGTCATTAATGGGGCTCTATACAGTCCCCCATAAGACACTAATTTACCCTGTCACTCATGGGGCTCTATACAGAGCCCCATGAACCCATAATTTACCCTGTCACTTATGGGGGTCAATACAGACCACCATGAGCCCCTAATTAACCCTGTCACTTATGGGGGTCAATACAGAGCCCCATCAGACACTAATTAATCCGGTCACTAATGGGTCTCTATACAGAGTCCCATAAGCCCCTAATTAATCCTGTGACTTATAAGGGTAATTACAGACCACCATAAGCACCTAAGTAATCCTGTCACTTATGGGGGCAATAGAGACCCCCATAAGCAACTAATTAACCCTGTCACTTGTGGGGTCAATACAACCCCCATGAGCCCCTAATTAACCCTGTCACTTATGGGGGTCAATACGGAACCCTCATGAGCCCCTAATTAACCTTGTCACTTATGGGGGTCAATACAGACCGCCATGAGCCCCTAATTTACCCTGTCACATATGGGGGTCAGTACAGACCACCATAAGCACCTAATTAATCCTGTCACTTAGGGGGGTCAGTACAGACCTCCATTAGACACTAATTAACCCTGTCACTAATGGGGCTCTATACAGACCCCCATTAGACACTAATTAACAATGTCACTCATGGGGCTCTATACAGATCCCCATGAGCCCATAATTTACCCATTTCACTTATGGGGGTCAATACAGACCGCCATGAGCCCCTAATTAACCCTGTCACATATGGGGGTCAGTACAGACCCCATAAGCCACTAATTAACCCTGTCACTCATGGGGCTCTATACAGAGTCCCATGAGCCTCTTATTAACCCTGCAACTTATGGGGGTAAATACAGAACCTATAAGCCACTAATTAACCTTGTCACTTGTGGGCGTCAATACAGACCCCCAGAAGTCACAAATTAACCCTGTCACTCATGGGGCTCTATACAGAGCCCCACTAGCCCCTAATTAACCCAGTCACTTAGGGGGGTCAATACAGACCCCAATAAGCACCTAATCAACCCTGTCACTTATGGGGGTCAATACAGATCCCATAAGCCACTAATTAACCCTGTCACTCTTGGGGCTCTGTACAGAGCCCTCTTAGCCCTTAATTAACCCTGTCACTTATGGGGGTCAATACAGACACCCATAAGCACCTAATCAACCCTGTCACTTATGGGGGTCAATACAGATCCCATAAGTCACTAATTAACCCTGTCACTCATTGGGGCTCTATACAGAGCCCCACTAGCCCCTAATTAACCCGGTCACTTAGGGGGGTCAATACAGACCCCTATAAGCCCCTAATTAACCCTTTCACTTATGGGGGTCAATACAGAACCCCATAAGCCACTAGTTAACCCTGTCACTAATGGGGCTCTATACAGACCCCCATTAGACACTAATTAACAATGTCACTCATGGGGCTCTATACAGATTCCCATGAGCCCATAATTTACCCATTTCACTTATGGAGGTCAATACAGACCGCCAGGAGCCCCTAATTAACCCTGTCACTTATGGGGGTCAATACAGATCCCATAAGCCACTAATTAACCCTGTCACTCTTGGGGCTCTATACAGAGCCCTATTAGCCCCAAATTAACCCTGTCACTTATGGGGGTCAATACAGACACCCATAAGCACCTAATCAACCCTGTCGCTTATGGGGGTCAATACAGATCCCATAAGTCACTAATTAACCCTGTCACTCATGGGGCTCTATACAGAGCCCCACTAGCCCCTATTTAACCCGGTCACTTAGGGGGTCAAAACAGACCCCCATAAGCACCTAATCAACCCTGTCACTTATGGGGGTCAATATAGATCCCATAAGCCACTAATTAACCCTGTCACTCTTGGGGCTCTATAAAGAGCCCCACTAGCCCCTAATTAACCTGGTCACTTAGGGGGGTCAATACAGACCCTCATAAGCACCTAATCAACCCTGTCACTTATGGGGGTCAATACAGATCCCATAAGCCAATAATTAACCCTGTCACTCTTGGGGCTCCATACAGAGCTCTATTAGCCCCGAATTAACCCTGTCACTTATGGGGGTCAATACAGACCCACATAAGTCACTAATTAACCCTGTCACTCATAGGGCTCTATACAGAGCCCCACTAGCCCCTAATTAACCTGGTCAGTTAGGGGGAGTCAATACAGACCCCCATAAGCACCTAATCAACCCTGTCACATATGGGGGTCAATACAGATCCCATAAGCCACTAATTAACCCTGTCACTCTTGGGGCTCTATACAGAGCCCCATTATCCCCTAATTAACCCTGTCACTTATGGGGGTCAATACAACAACAAAAAGCCATTAATTAATCCTGTCACTTATGGGGGTCAATACAGAACTCCATAAGCCATTAATTAACCCTGTCACTTATGGATCTCTATACAGATCCCCACGAGCCCCTAATTAACCTTGTTACTTATGGGGGTTAATACAGACCCCCAAAAGCCACTAATTAACCATATCACTTACAGGGGTCAATACAACCCCCCATGAGCTCATAATTACCCTGTCACTTATGGGGGTCAATACAGACCGCCATGAGCCCCTAATTAACCCTGTCACATATGGGGGTCAGTACAGACCCCATAAGCCACTAATTAACCCTGTCACTCATGGGGCTCTATACAGAGTCCCATGAGCCTCTTATTAACCCTGCAACTTATGGGGGTAAATACAGAACCTATAAGCCACT
Source organism: Discoglossus pictus (assembly GCA_027410445.1). Lineage (NCBI taxonomy): Eukaryota > Metazoa > Chordata > Amphibia > Anura > Alytidae > Discoglossus > Discoglossus pictus. The sequence continues at coordinate 83,380,951 of CM050164.1, read as the reverse complement.
AATTAACCTTGTCACTTGTGGGGGTCAATACAGACCCCCAGAAGTCACAAATTAACCCTGTCACTCATGGGGCTCTATACAGAGCCCCACTAGCCCCTAATTAACCCAGTCACTTAGGGGGGTCAATACAGACCCCAATAAGCACCTAATCAACCCTGTCACTTATGGGGGTCAATACAGATCCCATAAGCCACTAATTAACCCTGTCACTCTTGGGGCTCTGTACAGAGCCCTCTTAGCCCTTAATTAACCCTGTCACTTATGGGGGTCAATACAGACACCCATAAGCACCTAATCAACCCTGTCACTTATGGGGGTCAATACAGATCCCATAAGTCACTAATTAACCCTGTCACTCATTGGGGCTCTATACAGAGCCCCACTAGCCCCTAATTAACCCGGTCACTTAGGGGGGTCAATACAGACCCCTATAAGCCCCTAATTAACCCTTTCACTTATGGGGGTCAATACAGAACCCCATAAGCCACTAGTTAACCCTGTCACTAATGGGGCTCTATACAGACCCCCATTAGACACTAATTAACAATGTCACTCATGGGGCTCTATACAGATTCCCATGAGCCCATAATTTACCCATTTCACTTATGGAGGTCAATACAGACCGCCAGGAGCCCCTAATTAACCCTGTCACTTATGGGGGTCAATACAGATCCCATAAGCCACTAATTAACCCTGTCACTCTTGGGGCTCTATACAGAGCCCTATTAGCCCCAAATTAACCCTGTCACTTATGGGGGTCAATACAGACACCCATAAGCACCTAATCAACCCTGTCGCTTATGGGGGTCAATACAGATCCCATAAGTCACTAATTAACCCTGTCACTCATGGGGCTCTATACAGAGCCCCACTAGCCCCTATTTAACCCGGTCACTTAGGGGGTCAAAACAGACCCCCATAAGCACCTAATCAACCCTGTCACTTATGGGGGTCAATATAGATCCCATAAGCCACTAATTAACCCTGTCACTCTTGGGGCTCTATAAAGAGCCCCACTAGCCCCTAATTAACCTGGTCACTTAGGGGGGTCAATACAGACCCCCATAAGCACCTAATCAACCCTGTCACTTATGGGGGTCAATACAGATCCCATAAGCCAATAATTAACCCTGTCACTCTTGGGGCTCCATACAGAGCTCTATTAGCCCCGAATTAACCCTGTCACTTATGGGGGTCAATACAGACCCACATAAGTCACTAATTAACCCTGTCACTCATGGGGCTCTATACAGAGCCCCACTAGCCCCTAATTAACCTGGTCAGTTAGGGGGAGTCAATACAGACCCCCATAAGCACCTAATCAACCCTGTCACATATGGGGGTCAATACAGATCCCATAAGCCACTAATTAACCCTGTCACTCTTGGGGCTCTATACAGAGCCCCATTATCCCCTAATTAACCCTGTCACTTATGGGGGTCAATACAACAACAAAAAGCCATTAATTAATCCTGTCACTTATGGGGGTCAATACAGAACTCCATAAGCCATTAATTAACCCTGTCACTTATGGATCTCTATACAGATCCCCACGAGCCCCTAATTAACCTTGTTACTTATGGGGGTCAATACAACCCCCCATGAGCTCATAATTACCCTGTCACTTATGGGGGTCAATACAGACCCCCATAAGCCCCTAATTAACTCTGCCACTTATGGGGTTCAATACAGACCCCCATAAGCCACTAATTAAACCTGTCACTCATGGGGGTCAATACAGACCTCCATAAGCCACTAATTAACCCTGTCACTTGTGGGGGTCAACACAATCCCCCCATGAGCCCCTAATTAACTTTGTCACTTATGGGGGTCAATACAGACCGCCAAGAGCCCTTAATCAACCCTGCCACTTATGGGTGTCAATACAGACTACCATAAGCCCCTTATCAACCCTGTCAATTATGGGGGTCAATACAGACCCCTGTGAGTCCATAATTAACCCTGTAACTTGTGGGGGTCAATAAAACCCCCCATGAGCCTATAATTAACCCTGACACTTATGGGGGTCAATACAGACCCCTATAAGCCCCCAATTAAAGCTGTCAATTATGGGGGTCAATACAGACCCCATAAACCACTAATTAACCCTGTCAATCATGGGGGTCTATACAGAGCCCCATGAGCCCCTTATTAAACCCTGTCACTAATGGGGCTCAATACAGACCCCCATAAGCCCCTTATTAACCCTGTCACGTATGGGGGTCAATACAGAACCTATAAGTACCTAATTAACCCTGTCACTTATGGGGGTCAATACAGACCCCATAAGCCACTAATTAGCCCTGTCACTCATGGGACTCTATACAGAGCCCCACTAGCCCCTAATTAATCCTGTCATGTAGGGGGGTTAATACAGACCCCCATAAGCCATTAATTAACCCTGTCACTTATGGGGTTCAATACAACCCCCCATGAGCCCCTAATTAACCCTGTCACTTATGGGAGTCAATACAGACCACCATGAGCCCCTAATTAACCCTGTTACTTATGGGGGTCAATACAGACCCCCATAAGTCACTAATTAACCCTGTCCCAAATTAACCCTATCACTGATGGAGGTCAGTACAGACTCCCATAAGCCCCTAATTAACTCTTCCACTTATGAGGGTCAATAAAGACCCCATAAGCCCCCAAATAACACTGCCACTTATGGGGGTCAATACAGACCACCATAAGCCACTTATTAACCCTGTCACTTATGGGGGTCAATACAGACCACCATAAGCCATGTATTACCCATGTTACTTGGGGGTCAATACAGGTAAGTGGTCTTATTTATTCTATTTTAGGTTAGATTTAGGATTTTTCATTTATGTAGGTAGGGTTTAATGTTTTTTAGATAGGGGTTATTGTATTGTACATAGGGTTTAATGCATTTTAGATAGGGGTTAATGTATTTAGATAGGGGTTAATGTATGTAGATAGGGTTAAATAGTATGTAGATAGGGGTATACTTGAACTGTATCTATTGTGTATATTACTGTATTATATGTTGAATGTATTGTAATGTGATGTGATGTATATATGTGTATGTATTTGCTTTTCAGGTGCGTAATTCTTTTTTTTTTCTGTAGTGGGGGGTTGTAATGTTCTTTTTTATTTTGTAACATAGCTTTTTTATTTTCTATGACTTAGGTTTTTTATTTTTTGTAACTTAGGTTTTTTTATTTTTTTATAATTAGTGGGTGGGCATTTAATAGGGGGTTAGGTAGGTAGTGTAGGTGTTAATAGGTTAGGGTAGAGGGCTGTTAGCTTCGATTTAGTGGTTTATTGGGGGGTGAATAGTGTAGTGTAGTGTTAGTACTTAGTGTCATGAGGGTCCTAGAGGACCCTCATGGAACTTATGGGGTTAATGTTAGGGTTCTAATTGTCCCATGAGGGCCTTTATAGACCCTTATGGGACTGATGGGGTTAAATAGAGGCTTACGGGAGTCTGTATAGACCCCCATAAGAGATGGGATTAAATAGGCCTAGATGGGGTTAAATAGGCCCAGTTAGGGTTAGATTGGACTAGAAGGGTTTATTTAATCAAATAGGGTTAAATAGGCACAGTTAGGGTTAAGCCACAGTTAGGTTTAGAGGGCCTAGTTAGCGTTAAATAGGCCTAGATAGTGTTATTTGGTCCATATAGGGTTAAATAGGTACTGTTAGGGTTAAATAGCCCCAGTTAGGGTTAGATAGGCCCAGTTAGGGTGTAATATGCCAAAATAGGGTTATTGGGTCCAGATAGGGTTAACTAGGTACTGTTCGGGTTAAATAGGCCCAGTTAGCGTTAGATAGGCCCAGTTAGGGTTAAATTGGCCTAAATAGTGTTATTGTGTCTAGATAGGATTAAATAGGCCCAGTTAGGGTTAAATAGGTACTGTTATGATTAGATAGGCCCATGGTTAAATTAATGGGGTATAGTAAGGGTTAATAGAGTAGTGCTTAGACTTTGTGTCATGAGGATCCTGGAGGACCATCATGGCACTTATGGTGTTATTATAGGGGTCAATTAGTGTATAGACCCCTATTGGACTGATGGGGTTAAATAGAGGCTTATGGGGTCTGTATTGACCCCCTTAAGTGACAGGGTTAATTAGGGGCTCGTGGGGCTCTGTATAGAGCCCCATGAGTGACAGGGTTAATTATTGGCTTATGGGGGTCTCTATTCACCCTCATGAGTGACAGGGTTAATCAGTGGCCTATGGGGGTCTGTATTGACTCCCATAAGTGACAGGGTTAATTAGGGGCTCATGGGGGTCTGTATAGATCCCTATACGTGACAGGGTTAATTAGAGGCTTATGCAGGTCTTTATTAACCCCCCATGAGTGACAGGGTTAATTAGTGGCTTATGGGGATCTGTATTGACCCCCATGAGAGACAGGGTTAAATAGTGACTTATGGGGGTCTGTATTGACCACCATAAGTCACAGGGTTAATTTGGAGTTCATGGTGGTCTGTATTGACCCCCATAAGTGACAGGGTTAATTAGGGGCTCATGGGGGTCTGTATTGACCCCCATACATGACAGAGTTAATTAGTAGTTTATGGGGGACTGTATTGATCCCCATGAGTGACATCATTAGGGCCTAATGTAGGAGTGTGGAGGTGGGGGGGGGGGGGGGGGGGTTGGTGCACTGGGGACAATCGCAGGACCAATACGTAAGGGCTTCTGAAGCCCTTGCAAGTCCTCCTGAGCACAAGCCTGAGTTTGCGCTTTGCGACCTTAATTTGTTAGCAAAGTGGAGAGATTGGGCAATTGAATAGGGATTTGCGATTTCTGGGCTGCGAAAGTGGAAAATCAAAGGCTTCAGAGTGTTGTAAGCTCCGAGTTGCAGGTCGGCCATTTCCGCAGGGCTGTCAGTCGGAACTCGATCCAAGGTTGCAAAATGGAGGCAATTAAATAGCAACATTGCGTCCATTTTCCACTTCCTCAGATTTCAAAAACGGAGTGATGGAATGAGGCTGATAATCAGTATAGTTTTTGCTGTATTCTTATAAAAAGGATTCTCTCCAAAATACTAATTAGCTGTTTGGATGTGCTTGTTATTATTATTATTACTAGGAAATTGCCCGTCAAAAATGACGGGAATAAAATTGTATGCCTGGCAATGCTGTTTGCCACCCAGTGTGATGATTTTGCCCCTCTGAGCACCTTCAGGGCTCATCGCGAGCCTCCCCCAGTGTACTTCAACTTTCCTGCTTTGCAATGATCACCTTCGGCACTCATCGCGAGCCTCAAGATGAGCACCTTCTGTGCTCATCGTGTGGCTCGCAATGAGCGCCTTCGGCCTTCAATGCAAGCCTTCCCCCTGTGTACTTTATAGGCCTTGCGCTTCAGCGCCTTCAGCACTCATCACAAGCACCACACTGATCGCCTTCACTCCATTAGTTAATTAGTGGCTTATGGGGATCAGTATTGAGCCCCGTAAGTGACAGGGTTAATTAGTGGCTTATGGGGGTCTTTATTGACCCCCATGAGTAACAGGGTTAATTTGTTGCTTATGGGGATCTGTATTGACCCCCATGAGTGACATGGTTAATTAGTGACTTATGGGGGGTCTGTATTGACCTCCATAAGTCACAGGGTTAATTAGTAGTTTATGGGGGTCTGTATTGACCCCCATAAGTTACAGGGTTAATTAGGGGCTCATGGGGGGTCTGTATTGACCCCCAAGAGTGACAGGGTTAATTAGTGACTTATGGGGTTCTGTCTTGATCCCCATAAGTGACAGGGTTCATTAGTGACTTATGGGGTTCTGTCTTGATCCCCATAAGTGACAGGGTTCATTAGGGGCTCATGGGGATCTGTATTAACCCCCATAAGTGACAGGGTTAATTAGTGGCTAATGGGGGTCTGTATTGACCCCCATAAGTGACAGGGTTCATTAGGGGCTCATGGGGGTCTGTACTGAACTCCACATGTGACAGGGTTAATTAGTGGCTTATGGGTATCTGTATTGACCCCCATTTGTTACAGGGTTAATTAGTGGCTTATGGGGGACTGTATTGATCCCCAAGAGTGACAGGGTTAATTAGTGACTTATGGGGTTCTGTCTTGATCCCCATAAGTGACAGGGTTAATTAGTGGCTAATGGGGGTCTGTATTGACCCCCATAAGTGACAGGGTTCATTAGGGGCTCATGGGGGTCTGTACTGAACTCCACATGTGACAGGGTTAATTAGTGGCTTATGGGTATCTGTATTGACCCCCATTTGTTACAGGGTTCATTAGGGGTTCATGGGGGACTGTATTGATCCCCAAGAGTGACAGGGTTAATTAGTGACTTATGGGGTTCTGTCTTGATCCCCATAAGTGACAGGGTTAATTAGTGGCTAATGGGGGTCTGTATTGACCCCCATAAGTGACAGGGTTCATTAGGGGCTCATGGGGGTCTGTACTGAACTCCACATGTGACAGGGTTAATTAGTGGCTTATGGGTATCTGTATTGACCCCCATTTGTTACAGGGTTCATTAGGGGTTCATGGGGGTCTGTATTGACCCCCATAAGTGACAGGGTTAATTAGTGGCTAATGGGGGTTTGTATTGACCCCCATAAGTTACAGGGTTAATTATGGGCTCATTGGGCTCTGTATAGAGCCCAATGAGTGATAGGGTTAAATAGAGGCTTATGGGGGTCTGTATAGAGCCCCATAAGTGATGGGGTTAATTATGGGCTCATGGGGCTCTGTATAGAGCCCCATGAGTGATTGGGTTAATTTTTATTTAGCGAGGGTCCTTTAACGACCTTTACGGTCCTTTATGGATTCACAAAGTGGGAAATTTGAATTTTGAATTCAGGGGGAGTCCCGGTCGCGTCTGATTGGGACCATCACTGCAACGGTTAATGTGGGAACCCCCAGCATTTGGGGGTTAATTTTAGGTGCCGGTGGGGGTACTTACAGTACCCCCGCTGCCGGCTCTATTTGTGTGCAGCGGGCCCTTTAAGGACCCACGGCGGGGAATGTAAACATTTTAAATGCAGTGGAGATCACGATCGTAACCCCCACTGCCAGGGTTAATGTGGGGACATTGCGGGGGTGTCCGATGTGGACCCCCAGTATGGGGTTCATGTGGGGACACTGCAGGGGTCCCGACGGGACCTCCGCAGCAATAAGTTACTGTGTTAACCTGCGGGGGTCCCGTTCGGGCCCCTGCATCATTAGGGCCTAATGTAGGAGTGTGGAGGTGGGGGGGGGGGGGTTGGTGCACTGGGGACAATCGCAGGACCAATACGTAAGGGCTTCTGAAGCCCTTGCAAGTCCTCCTGAGCACAAGCCAGAATTTGCGCTTTGCAACCTGGAATATGTTTGCGAAGTGGGAGGGATTGGGCAATTGAATAGGGATTTGCGATTTCTGTGCTGCGAAAGTTGAAAATCAAAGGCTTTAGAGTGGTGTAAGCTCCGAGTTGCAGGTCGGCCATTTTCATAGGGCTGTCAGTCGGAACTCGATCCAAGGTTGCAAAATGGAGGCAATTTAATTGCAACATTGCCTCCATTTTCCACTTGCGACCTCGGATTTCAAAAACGGAGTGATGGAATGAGGCTGATAATCAGTATAGTTTTTGCTGTATTCTTATAAAAAGGATTCTCTCTAAAATAAAAATTAGCTGTTTGGATGTGCTTGTTATTATCATTATTACTAGGAAATTGCCTGTAAAAAATGACGGGAATAAAATTGTATGCCTGGCAATGCTGTTTGCCACCCAGTGTGATGATTTTGCCCCTTTGAGCACCTTCAGCGCTCATCGCGAGCCTTCCCCCAGTGTACTTCAACTTTCCTGCTTTGCAATGATCACCTTCGGCACTCATCGCAAGCCTTTCCCCCTGTGTACTTTATAGGCCTTGCGCTTCAGCACCTTCAGCACTCATCACAAGCACCACACTGATCGCCTTCGCTCTCATCAGGTGGCTCTCAATGAGCACCTTTGCCGCTCATTGCAAGCCTCTCCACCCTGTGTACTTTAGGGGCCTTGCGATTAGTGTTACTGCCTTGATGTAAGTGTTACTGCCTTGGTGTAAAAGTGTTACTGCCTTGGTGTAAAAGTGTTACTGCCTTGGTGTAAGTGTTACTGCCTTGGTGCCTTGGTGTAAGTGTTACTGCCTTGGTGTAAGTGTTTCTGCCTTGGTGTGTGTTACTGCATTGGTGCCTTGGTGTAAGTGTTATTGCCTTGGTGTATGTATTACTGCCTTGGTGTAAAAGTGTTACTGCCTTGGTGTAAGTATTACTGCCTTGGTGGCTTGGTGTAAGTGTTAGTTCCTTGGTATAAGTGTTGCTGCCTTGGTGTAAGTGTTTCTGCTTTGATGTGTGTTACTGCCTTTGTGCCTTGGTGTAAGTGTTACTGCCTTGGTGTAAGTGTTACTGCCTTGGTGTAAAAGTTACTGCCTTGGAGTAAGGCTTTGCGAGGATCGCAAAGTGTGACCAACATCGTAAGCGTTCCGGAAACTGACAACTTTTATAGTGACTAGCGACTTGCCCGTCAAAAACGATGGCAATAAAATTGTAAAGCAGGTAATGCTGTTTGCCACACAAAATAAGACTTTTGGTCCTTTGAGTACCTTCAGCGCTGATTGCAAGCCTCGCTCATCGCATGGCTCCCAATGAGCGCCTGCGTTACTCATTGCGAGCCTCTCCCCTTGTGTACTTTTGGTTGTCTGAACACCTTCGGCGCTCATTGGAAGCCCTGCGCTGAGCGCCTTTGGCGCTCATTGCGATCCTCTCACCTGTTTTTTTTTTAATGATAATACATTAATTATTAAAATAATACATTAATATACTTTACCTATTTGTAATTAATATATCCATTAATCAATATCCTGAAGAGCTAACAATCTGTTTTGATTTTCCTGAAGCTTACAATGTACATTTGGACTGTTGCTGACCTGAGGTGTAAGTGTGAGCAATGTGTCAAGTGTGCAGTGTAAATAGGCTGCGTGCACAAGGCCAAACCGTTTGTTTAGTTTTGTAAATTGTCATTTTAGAATGGTAATGTTATTAGTTGCAAGTTAGTGTTGAAAAATGGCGGCGATTGTCCATGTGTTACGCGGTTGTGGATAATTTTCCATCCTTCCTAATAGTGTATTTTGTACCTCGTACGTTCCTGGATTTAAGTCTTATGTGCTTGGCGTTGTTTTGAGTGGTTAGGGGTAGTGTACCATCGTTTTCATTTTTTTCGGACGACATTTTTTTTCTTTTTCTTGCCGAAAATGCTTAAATTTGACTTAAATTTGCATGCAACTTCACTCACAGACGTCCTTTTTTGTTATTTTGCTGTGTTTTTGTTGTTTAAGTCCCGCGGGTCGTATTTATTTATTTTTTTTAAATCCTTTTTTTTATGTGTTATTAATTGTTTCTTGTGTGAGGTAATTAAGTATTTTAGAGATGTTTTTGAGATGAAGCAGTAAGGATGTTGTTAGTGACTGTATGGGAGGAATGAAAGAGAGGATAGGGTCAAGTAGAACCCTAAGACAAGAGGCTTGTGAGGTGGGAGTGATGATTGCATTATTGACAGTGAGAGAGATGTGAGGGATTGAAGCTGAAGTAGAGGGTGGGAAGATTAAGAGTTCAGTCTCGGGCATGCTGAGTTTGAGGTGGTGGGCGGATATCCAAGAGGATATACTTGAGAGGCAGTTGGAGATTTGTTAGAAGAGAGGGGGGTAGATCTGGTGTTGAGATTTTATTAGGGTTCCAAGTGAAGATGTATTGATGGAGAAAATGAGGGGGCCTAGGACTGAACCTTGGGGTACGCTAATAGTCAAAGGGAGAGGAGAAAAAGAGGTGCCGTAGAAGGGGATGCTAAATGTTCGATCTTGGAGGTATGATTTGAACAATGAGAGAGCAGTCTCTTGGGTGCCGAGGGAGTAGAGGATTTGGATTAGAAAAGGGTGGTCAACAGTGTGAAAGGCAGCAGAGAGGTTTGGAAGAAGTAGAATCAAAAAGTGAACCTTTGACTTGGTGGTGAGCAAGTCATTAATTACTTTTGTGAGAGCTGTCTCAGTGGAGTGTTGGGGCCGGAAGTCAGATTGGAAGGTGTCAAGAAGGGAGCTGGAGGAAATTTATTGGGTAAGGTGGTTGTAGTAGAGTTACTTGAGTAGTTTGAAAGCCAGGGAAGGTAGAGAGATAGGGCGATAGTCAGATGCATAGTCAGAATCAGATGAGGGTTTCTAAAGAATGGGAGTAATTATGACATGTTTTAGGATGGAAATGTACCAGTATTTAGGGAAAGGTTGAAGAGATATGTGAGAGATGTGATTAGATGTGACAGGTAGGAAGGCGAGAAATTGATAGTAGGGGGGAGACTTCCTCATCGGTTACAAGGTCAAAGGAGTTGCTTTGGGATTGGGGAAGGGATAGGGCTGGGTGTTCTTAGTTAGTTGAGAGGATGGAGTGTGTAAGTCACCTTGAAAGGAGAATTTGTTGCAAATGTTTTCAATTTGCTTGAAATGGCTGGCAAAGACTTCAGTAGTTTGACCGGAAGGGTCATGAGATGGTGGTGGGCAGAGGAGTGTTGAAAGTGGCGAACAAGCATTTGGGTTTGGAGGACAGAATTGATATTAATGATGTTAAATAAAGGCTGAGGGCAGAGAAGTAGGAGTACAGCATATACTTGTAATGAAGAAAATCTGCTGGAGTGCAAGATTTCCTCCATAGTCGTTCAGCAATGCGGGAGCACCTCTGAATGTATGTGTTTGTATGGAGTGTCATGGTTGTGGGGGAGAGCAAGGGCATCTGTGTGTGATTATGGGGGCAAGGCTATCATGGGTGGAAGAAATAGTCGACTTGTAATATGAAGTGGCAGTGTCAGGGCAGTTGAGGTTGGTGATGGGGCTGAAAAGGGGTTGAGTGGAGATTTATTGTGGGTAAAGTGATTGCAGGTTTCTGTGGGTGATGGTGGGCGGGGTTGAAGAATGGTAGTTAGAGGAGGTGTGGTAATGTTGAAGGTTAAGAGGTGGTGGTCAGATACAGGGAGTGGATGGATGACTAGGTTGGAGGTGGTGTGGAACTTGGTGAAAATGAGGTCAAGGGAGTGTCCAGCATGGTGAGTTGAGGAATCCGTAAGTTGGAAGAGGCCAGGGGAAGAGGTGAGAGAGTGTAGTTTAGAGTCTGCCGAGGAGGTGGGAGTGTCAATGGCAATTTTGAAGGACCCAAGTACATGTGACGGAACTTTGAAGGAGAGAAAATGAGGGAGCCAGGCGGAGAAATGGGAGGAGACAGTCACATAATAGGTGTGAAAATAGGGGGCTGGTAGGGGGCTGGTAGAAGAGGCAGGCATAACAGTAATTTGAATAGTTCTAAAGTTAACTAGAAAGTTCCAAACAGATTTCTATGTGCTAAAATATAATAACAGAGGTATATATTATTAATCATAATAAAGAACAAAAACAAGGACTGCAAAGGTGGATCCTTCAAGTAGTTATAGGTACCTTAGAGGCTGTGGTTGTTTGTCCAGTACTGTGTTTGCTTGCTGGTGGGTTTTCTAATTCTAGTTAGGATTATTGTCTGCTTGCCACTCGCTGTGGTGGAAAACAACACTGCACCTGTAATGTTATCATGCAATGAGATCCCTTTGCCCTTTTTCAACACCCTAGAATCTGCCCAGGCCTGGCCTACCTCCGTGAATAGGGAAAAAATCCCTCACAACCCACAACTTCCCATAGAGGCATGAAAAGCAGCTATCTGATGCATGTCTTATAGGCTCAAGAGATGATGTCAACATTTCATGCAAAGAACTAGGGCTATTAACAGACCGGGGTCTAACTTTTTGGAACCCCTGGGCAATAAAGTAAAGGAGCCCCTGTGATTGATTGAGCAAGATATGCGCACACCCATTTTTCCCTTTTCTGTGCGTGTATCGCTCTCTTGCTGTGTGAGCAAATCACCCATAACAGACATTTTTACAACATAACTACTCATACACAAGCTGAGATATTACTTGTTTATTAAATGCATTTGATGGTGGGCAATATTATTTATATTTTTTTATGGCAGCGAGCACTTGTTACACAAACACATATCATGATCACTTGTATCACAAATAAAAATGTAATTATGAGAGTTAAAGGGCCACTGCACAATGAAAACAGAAATTGTTTGAAGGTTGAGTCTAAGAGCATAGGTAATCAGAAAAAAAAGTTCTACAGCTAGTTTTTAATTAGAAAAATACAATTGAATGGCTCTGCCTGGCCCTGGGGAAATCTATAATACAAAGGTAGAAGTTGTGTGTGTGAGTATCACCAGATCTAATGAAATGGTTGGGACAAAGCTAAGATGACACAAAGCTGTGTCTGTAGGGGAAAGTAAAGTCCACTACTGCAAAGAGCAATTCAACTTAGGAAACTGGAGCCTTGGAACTAGAACTATAAACCAAGACAATCTGGATGTGGTCAAACATGAGATGACAAAATTAAATATTGATATCTTGGGAATTAGTGAACCCAAACGGATTAGAATGGGACATTTCATAGTAGACAACCATCAGTTCTTCTGCTGTGGTCAAGAATACTGCAGAATAAGTGGAGTAGCCCGGATAATCATTCAAAAAGTGACCAATGCTGTGCTTGGTTACAACCAAATAATTGACAGAATAATTTCAATTCAAGTTCAAGGAAAGATATTTAACATCACAGTGATCCAAGTCTGTGCTCCAATCATGGATGCTGAATAGGGTAACGTTATCCAATTCTAAGAGAATATTCAACATCTCGTAGATATGACACCAAGAAATAATGTTACTCTCATCATGGAAGATTTGAATGCTAAACCAGGGAACCAAAATATACCTGGAATAACTGGCAAGTTTGGCCTTGGAATACAAAATGAAGCAGGTCGGTGATTAGTAGAATTCTGTCAAGATAATTATTTTCCAGCAGCCTCAGAGATGACTCTACGCATGGACATAACCAGATGGACAGTATAGAAATCAGACTTGGAGCTGACTGTGGATCATATCACAGACTTCTTATTGCAAAATTCAGAATTAAAGTGAAGAAAAGAATTATCAGACAAAGCAAATACTAAATAAATAATATTCACAGTGAGTATGCAGTGCTGTTAAAAAAATATATTAGACATCTAGACATGGTAGATAGAATGTCTAAAGAACTTTGTTACATTGTCCAGAAAACAGCAACAAATAATATCATTAAAAGAAAGCAAATTAAGAAGGCAAACTTGCTTTCTGATAGGGCTTTGAAAGTAGCAAAGGAAAGAATGAAACCAAAAGGTAGTGGAGATTGGAAAATATTTGTCCAACTGGGGGGAATGAGGAGGGATAAATCACTCCAGATTTTTCAATGTGTGTGTTTATGTGTAGAGAAGCAGTTGTGTGGTATTTTTATACTATATACTATATGCAGTCCCCCCCATACTATATGCAGCCCCCACCATACTATATGCAGTATACCCCCCACCCCCCAGATTTTATTTCATTACTACACCCATGGTCCAACTGAATGTGGAATTCCAGAGGATAGCAAGAAAAGACTAGAAGATATTCTATAATGAGTGATGTAAAGTGATAGAAGAAGATAACAGAATGGGATAGTCAAGAGATCTCTTCAAGAAAATGTTCATGTCAAAGTGGGTGCGATAAAACACAAAAATGTTAGGGATTTAACAGAAGCAGATCAGATAAAGAAGAGGTGGCAGGAATACACAGAAGATCTATACAGGAAGGATCTTAAAAGCATTGATAACCTCAACAGTTTTTCCAGTGCATTGGAGCCAGACATCTTGGAGAGTGAAGTGAGATGGGCTCTACGAAGCCTAGCTAATAACAAAGCCCCGAAGTTAATGAAATTCCAGCTGAATTATTCAAAATCCTACAAGAAAATTCTGTAAAAGTGTTGTTTGCCTTCTGCCTTCCTCCCTAACATGCTCAGCACTACTCTCTCCCTACTGTACCACATACAAACTTCAACCTTTAGATTGTAAGTCTGCGAGTTTCAAACCTGCAAGGTGCTTTAGGAAAAGCTCTATGGACACCGGATTCCAAGCTCAAAGACAGGGCCCTCCATTCATTGCAACGTGTGAATCTTAAACTTGTCATTGCCTGTAACTTAACTTATGTATAGCGCTACAGAATATGTTGGCGCGTTACAAATAAACGCTAATAATAATAATGGTGACTGCATCCATGGAATTAAAAGATGTTTGCTTCTGGGGAGGAAAGCTATGGCAAGTCTGGACAAGCTATTAAGAAGCAAACATATTACACTATCAACAAAGATCAGCATAGTTAGAACTATGGTATTCCCAGTAGTAACATACAAATGGGAAAGCTGGACCATAAAGAAGGCTGAGCGCCATAGAATTGATGCCTTCGAATTGTGGTGTTGGAGAAAACTACTTTGAGTTCCTTGGACTGCAAGGCGATCTGGTCAGTGAGTATTACAGGAAAATCAAGCCAAATGGTTACTGGAAGGTAAGATCATGTCCATTATCATGAGAACACAGGACTCCCTAGAGAAGACTTTGATGCTAGGAAAAATTGAATTCGCACAAAAAAGGGAACAGCAGAGACATAGGTATATAGATGAGAGCTTGATGGAGGGGCAGTAGCTGACAGACTTGCCTGGCATGCTACATTCCATAAGATCACTGAGAGTTGGACACGACTGAGCGACTAAGCAACAATGTTGTTTTACATTGTCTTTTTTTGGCAGATATGTCTCATATAACTCGTATCCATACAGTGTACTAGCTTTGCCTCGCATCAATATACCCTTGCAAAAGCTTTACTAAATTGGTCAAGACACATCCAGAAGTCACCAACTTAGTAGTTCCTGAATATAGGTTTGATTCAAGAGAGCTGAAATATTAACCCATCTCAAGCAGCTATAGGCAGATACTGCATACATCCAGAAAAGCCACTTCCTCAAGTCTGAAAGTCTGAACATGTGGGATAAGAAAGAGAAGCAAAGAAATGAAGAACCATCCTCTTTAGAGAGGAATTTAGTTACAAAATTGAAGCCTCAAGCCTAGACTTTGAAGGTTGCTAAGTTATTGTCCTAGCTACCATCCACAATACCAAGCTCTTTCTTTGCAACATACATGTAACGGAACTGGAACACGCAGTCCAATACCTCCGCTGGTATACAGTAAAATCCTCAAGAGGCACTACAGTTTCACCATTCCCCGACCTCCCATATTGGACGACACACAATTTGGGAGTCAAATGAATACTGACTTTATTTACCTTTACAGAAATATTTATACATCTCTTTGGCCACAGGTAATACACATAAAGAGAACAATAGGTGGGGTCACACCTCCCAGGGACTAGCCGGCTACTTTGATTCAATAACAGACATTGATAAGATAATGCTTCTCTTTGTTCCATCTTTCACAATGTGAACACTTTACACAATAGGGCTCTCCTGCCTCTAGGAGACCCTAATAGGATTATGTATTATGCTAGGTGTCTGTAATATTCTGAGCTAATATCCTGCAGAGCATCAACCAACATACATATAATATAACAGTAGGATCATATTTTAACCATAATAATCATAAAACAGGGTAAAACAGTGATGGGTTCCGCTACAATACATGGCCTAAGCAAATGAGACAAAGCTTTAGTTGAATGATTGACAGCGAAATTCTCACCCCTACAAGAAGGAAGGAATGATTTTAATTATCAGGGGCAACTTTAATGTCACCCAAGACTTTGTTGTCAATGGTTTAGACATTAATGGCTGTGTGTTGAGTTATTTTGAGGGGACAGCAAATTTACACTGTTATACAGGCCTGTAACCCGGAAGCTTCCAGAAGACCGACAAAAGACGCCAATTAATAAAAAAATTAACTTACAACCTCACACACAGCACAGGGGGAGAGGAAGGGAGCCTGTAAGTGAGGTTGCAAGCTAATTTGATATTTAATTGGCGTTTTTGGGAAGTCTGGAAATGGCTAAGCAATCAAAAAAATGGTGACCTTAAAGCCGTAACTTTTTTTCAAGCCTGTAAATCGGAAACACATTTTGGGCTTGGGAAAAATTAACAATTTCCCAAGCCTGCAAAAGGTTTCACACATGTAAATGCAAACAGGAGCACAGAGGACAGAGAGGGGGGAGAAAGATGCATGGGAGGGTGAGTGGGTGAGGGTGAGGGTGAAAAGAGACACAGGGGAGGTAGAGGCGCAAAGAGACATAGGAGGGAGATAGTGAGGAGAGGCTCGCGATGAGGTTGTCCGACGCCTGCAGTGGCACTCATCGTGAGGCCGGGAAAGTAAAGGAGGGGGGAGAGGCTCGCAATGAGCGCAGAAGGAGCTCATTGCAAGGCCTGTGATGAGCGCCAAAGGCGCTCCTTGCTAGGCCCGCAAATTAGAGGGGGAGAGCCTCGCATTGTGTGGCAAACAGTATTGCCAGGTTTCAAATGTTTTTGCCGTCATTTTTGACGGGCAAGTCGCTAGTGTATATATATATATATATATATATATATATATATTTTTATATATATATATATATATATATATATATATATATATATATATATATATATATATATAGTATGCATCACCTGCACACAGCCACTGGTGCTTTAAGTAGCAATTGTATAAAAATGGATAATACTGGAAGTGAGTGGCTGAAGAGGGTGCCTTTGGCATGTGCTCACATATGGAGTAGATATTAATGGCGTACTTGCACAACCATAAGGTTTACAGGGAAAGCTATGTGCACACTCAATGAGAAATGGGTGGTGCACGCATAGCATGCACACAGTGACACTTTTATATTCACTGCCTAGAGGCAGCAAAAATGTAAATCCTGCCCTGCAGTTACCCCACAGCTAACATACACTGGTTAACACCTTCTTATTATTTTGGTGCTATAGTGGTTATTTTAATTGTTAATTACAAGTCAGTATATATTGCCTCAAAATATCACAAGGTAGTGCCTGCACATAGCTCTCAGCACTTTCGGTTAAATATTTACTTTTTTATAGTGAAAACTAAAAGATTACAATCTTTCTTGATACTGGTGATTAATTATTCCCCCAGCTAAGGTTTGCCTTGCTTTTACGTATAGTTCAACATATTTGCACTTCTGCATAGTTATCTGATTATTAATCGAATGGGATTTTTTAATGTGTTCTAACTGAATTACTAAGACTCGATAAGAGCAATAGGAGAAATGCTGTCAATCACATTGGTTAAGTGAAAATCTTTCTATATTGTTTTTGACCCTATTATGTGTAAAATGATTAAATATATGTGAAAGGATAAATCTACTGCTATAATTTCAAGGAATTCACAGCAAGGCTAAGTGCTTTCACTTAATTACAATTTCAATATATGTTTCGATGTGTGACAGGGCTTTGAAGCAGTGATGGGGTAAATATAATCTTTGTCTATCTGATTGAGATGAGCTTTGAACAGAGTGTTCTAGGAAATAGTCTGTTTAATGTTCAGAGAAGATATTCTACTTTCTTGTTCTCTGCAGTTCACACAGAGGCGGCGGCTGCTGAGGTCGAATCAGCACTTTAGCAAAATCCCCACATCCCTTTTAGCTCTTTTTGCTCTTGAAGCTGCATCTCTCTGCATCCATTTTTTTCTGTCTCCTGGCTTTGCGAGACTCTAAGAGACTTGATGCGCGCTGCTTCCTTTCCCCCGGCTGGTGTCTTGCTGAGATGTAGCCTGTTCTGACCTTGCTCAGAAGAGCAGACTACACAATGGTTCTCAGCACTCCTCCAGATTGACAAATTACTGGTTGAAAAGCAGTGATCAGTCTTTGTATTGTAGTAACCCACCTTTTTATTTCTAATCCTTCCAACCTCCAATTTACAGCAGAAAAGACTGCGAATAAAACTTCATAGTGACAGCTTTCTGCCCTGACTACCACAGGCCTGTCCCAGGAGATTGATTAGGTGATATATCTGTGTTTATCCAAAGTATAAACACAATCCAGATATGTGATACAATAAACCTGTGATATTGCATGATACAACTCTCTCTATATGTCTGTAATGTTGTCTTAAAGTATCATGCAGTTAACATCCATTTTCATAAAATATATTCATATAAATGCTGCTAGGGATAAGCATAAGACTATCCAGTGCTTCTTTAGCATGTCTACCTGAACTGTTCTACTTGTGGTCTATCTTAAATGTTACACTATTGCATGCCGTTTGCTAGGTTAGGATTAGGGTATGTCATAAAATTAAATATAGACCGCACGATAAAGTAGCACCCAATAGGGCTTTATATTTAATGTTATGACATACTCTAACTCTAATTTAGTAAATTGTGTAAAATTTAAGGTAGACCACATGCTGAAGTAGAATAGTTCAGGTAGACCACACGCTAAAGTTGCACGACTGTCCTGAGATTGAATTAAGCCAAGTTTGGGTAGATAGAATGGGCAGACTAGATTCTCATCTGCCGTTAAATCCATGTTTCTATGCTGTATTTCTATCCCTACGGTTCTGAATTCATATGGTTATTAGACTTGTCCCGACCTAAAATTAACTTTTGCCTATCCTCTTAAAATAACTTTATGTAAGGGAGGGGGCAAGTTTCATGGCAATACAGAATTAAATCAAAGTAATGTATCAGAATTAAATCACTGCAATGTATAGTCTTATTATAACGTTCTTTAAAAGTACAATTACTTATTTAAGGGTAGCCTTATTCAATTGAGCAATTAATGGTTGCTGGAGCCCGTAATGTAGCCCGGGAACTAATTTGCTATTCAATTGGCGATTTTTAGCTACCCGCAAACGATTTAGGGTTACAGGCTGAAAATCGCTGCGGTTGTCACAATCATAACTCCGACCCATTTAAGCCTTTGATCTTTCAAGCCTGTAAATGTTACAATTACAAATCGCTATTCAATTGCTACAATTCCTCAAGCGCGCAAATGTTTTCACACCCGTAAATGGCAAATGTAGCTGAAAATCCTATGAGTACCAGACAGGGAATGTGCTTGCGAATCTGCAATCAAAAATATTTTTTTTCACGTTTTATTTCCGTGTTATATTAATTAACATATCAGGCCACCCACATGGACTAGAACATTTCCTTCATTCATTTTTATTATTTTGTACATTGCCAGATTGTGAGTCCAATCGCATATGGGACTTCTAAGCGCTAATTGATTGACGTTTAACCTCCATGTTTTAATGATGTCATGATGACGGTCTCATTTACTATTGGCTGTTTCTAAATCGGTAGTTACGCCCTTGCTTAATTGATCATGATCATACCCTGAAATGCTACTTATGATTGCACGGTTTACCGTTTAGGCTTTCGACCAGGCAGTTGCGGGCTTGTTTAATTGAATCGCTCTGTAACAGTTGCAAATTTCAAGCCCATAGACTTACGGCCAGTATGAAGGCAACTGCGGGATTGCAATTGAATAAGGCCCCAAGTATAGTATCTGATTGCCCATGTTTGCAGCCATTCCCTTCTCCTCACTTTTTTGTTCCACAAAGTTGCATCACTTGACAAGCCAGGCAGCTACCCCTGAGTGAAATATCCTAATCACAGTACGATAAACCATGCATTATTTTTAGAGATACTGCAATTTAATTATAATTATTAACATATTAGAATCCAAGCTTTATTGTAATGTAATGCTAAAGGTTTATAGCGGTGAGAGTAGATTTCAGAAAATAGGCTCCCACTTCAAAGGCAGCAGTTTCGCCCTTCCAATCAAGCAATGCTTTGTTTTCAGTTAGTTCTGCTGTTAATTGGAAGAAATAAATAGATGTCTTGCCATAATTTAAAGACAAATCACTGCTGTGGAAGCTTCTCCTGATTTCTAATCCCAACAAATGCCCTTTCTCGTATTGTCTCAGCGGATAATGTTGGTGTACATTAACTTCAGCTGTGTGTCTATACATCTCCCTATTCATATGGGAAGCGCTTTGTAGCCTGGAATTCTCCCCAACACTTTGCTCTCGCCTCTTTCTTTTATGCCTGCGTTTTATCAACGTCACCTCGCATTTTACATTATTTGTGTGGCTGAGCTTACAAAGCTCTTTCAACACGATTAGCACCGTGTGAGAAAATAATATGGCAATTAAAAATAAAACGTGATCATTGTGCCTTTTATGTTGAGTGTCGATCTCCCTCCTGCCTCATTTTGGCAGATGATAGAGGAGCAGACACGTAATCTGGTATCTATCCGTGTAGCAAATGTTTTATGTTTTCCATTATAGCTCAGCTGGTCTCTCGTGCGCTAAGCTGACTTCTTGAACTGTCGGGGCAAAAAAAGATTTTTTTTTCCTCCGGTTGAAGTCTGTCTTCACAAAGTATAAATATTATTGATCTGGTATTTAATGAAAGCCACTGCTATTGACTTTGTAATTAATATGCCGTCTGACAGTAAAGCAAAGCAGAAGCAATATGTTTGTACTTTGTCCTCAAATTATTCTGACTCTGACACCTCACAATATCGTAATATGGACACTAAATGTTTGAAAACATCTTCGCTGTAGTTATGCAGGTTCACAGAATAAAGCTATTTTTGCTGTGCATCTCTGAAGTGGTTTCTCCCCTCCTGCGTTCCCTGGAGGAAGGTACTTCTCTGGCTCTTAGCAGACAGATTGAAGGATATGTGCTCATTTCTTCAGACAGACTTAGCCGTAGCAGTGGCTCCTTGCGGTGTCTTCTCTAAAAAAAGAAAATCTATAAGTAATAAGACGTGTGTGATTATGCTATAGATATGTTGGTAGGAAACAACACGTTGAGATTATTTCCCCCTAAGCCGCCACTAATGCTGTTTAGATGTTGTTTTATCCACGACACAGGTAACCACTTAGAAGCCAGAGGGGGGTACAAAACACTGAAAGGGTATACATAGGACAAAGGCTTTAAAATGGCTACTTTAGCTAATGTTATAATATACAAAATGAACATTTGTCTTAACCAACCATATTTTAATTGTATCTTAAGGAAGATCCTCATGTTGCAACCAACTAATCAGAGTGGCAGATACATGCAGAGGATAGTGCTAGTGATTGTATATGTCAAATTTTGAATAAATGATAAAAGAAAAATTGCACAATTGCTGAGCTAGCACACTCGCGCAAAAACATAATTGGAGAAGGATTATCCTACCATTAATAAACATTACAATATTCATCATAGAATAAAATATAACTTTTATTAAATTAATTAAATAAGAGATCAAGAGAAATAAAGAATATGGACACTTATGATTAAAATAAGATAAAATGTAAAAAAAATAGGTACTGCCTTTCTGGAAAGTAAAATGGGAACTATTAGCTAATATAAAACTATAATAAATACCATGAGTCTTATTCAAAAACAATAAAGCACCAGAATTAGGTAATGTGTAAAAAAAACAAAAAAAAAACAAGTTTAAAAGCAGATATAATGTTGTTGTTAGTTAGGTTACATTGATTATAATACCCAATAATTGAGTAGAATAATTGACAAAAAACAAAAGTAGCTGACTAGCTAAATCAAAAAAAGTAGCTAACTAGCTAAATCAGACTGAAAGAGAATGAAAGTTAAATGAATATGGATTATCCCTTCAAACAAACCAACCCACCAATTACTGTGATACTGATATGCTGTTCCTGGAGTCTAAGTAGCTAGTGCTGCTCTCCTCCGGTATATTGTCTGCGTACAAGTCGTAAGCGAAATGCTTATCAGGCCGTTTGAATTTGAAGTCGCCCAATGTGGGGAAGTCACATGGACAGGTGCGTGTACCTGAGTAGTGCAGCATTAGCTTTATTGTTTTTGGATTGAATTAATGGAGCCCGATTCAATTGCACGCCTGCATCTCGATGGATACAGGCCGTATGTCTGCGTGCATGCTGCAGCCTTCAGTTCGTCTCCTGTTCAGGTGCTATTCATCTGAAGGAGTCCACAAGTTACGGGCCGAAAGCCGACTCTGTAAACCATGCACTCGTCCATAGCAGTTCATGGCGGGAATATGATCATTTAAGCAAGCCTGTAATCTCCATTTTGAAACAGCCAATAGAAAATGAGACCGCCATCATTACGGCAGTAAAACATAGAGGTTACATGTTAATCAATTAGGTTTGGGCGTCCAATATGCGATGGTACTCACAAACCCTAAAAATGAATGCCAATACTGTTCTAGTCCATATGGGATTGATATAATCCTGAAATTAAACATTAAAATACATTTCTTTTTACTGCCGATTTGCGAGCTTGAGACTGTTGAGCAATTAATTCTATTGTCTTTCATTGTTTTCCCCCGTTATTTACAGTGCAGAATTTATTTTTTATTTGCATTTACAGTGCAGCAGTCAGGGGTTAAACCTAGCACTCTTAGGATTTTCTCTTACATTTACCATTTACGGGTGTGAAACCATTTGCAGCTTTGGGAATTGGAGCAATTGAATAGCGATTTGCTTTTTTAGCCATTGTAACTCTTGCGGAATTGAAAGATCAAAGGCTTAAGTTCCCGGGTTTAACCATCGCAAAGTTTTCAAGCCTGTAACACGTAAACCGCCTGGAGCACGCAAAAAGACGCCAATTGAATAGCAAATTAACATACAGCCTTACTTACGGTCTCCAGTAACTTACGATTGCTCAGTTGAATGGGGCTCACGGTATTCATTATAGGATTATGCTAGTTAATAGTTCCAATTCTTACTTTTCAGAAGGTTGATTTTTACATTTTAGCTTTTTTTAATCTTCAATGTGTATATTCTTTATTTTGTATGATCACTTATTTTAATTAATTTCATAAAAGTTATTTTTTATTCTATAATTAATTTGTAGTGTTTGTTAATAGCAGAATAATCATTTTCTGATTATCTTTTTTGGGGAATATCCTAGTTTCGAAGACTTAGAGAAAAAAAACAGGGTATCCTTTAAATAGTTATAGTGCACACCCTAGGCCTAGCACTCCTTTGGTGCTCATTGTGAGCCCCACAATGAGCGGCTTTGCCAACTCGCAACTTTTGTGCCCTGCAATGAGCGCTTTCGGCACCTCCCGCACTCATTGAGAGCCTCTCCCCCCTCTACTTTAAAGGTCTCGTGATGAGATAAAGGTCCTGCTAATTGCAGGTCTCGGCCAACCCGCAACTTTCCTGCCCAGCAATGAGCGCCTTCGGCCTTTACGGGTGTGAAAGCCTTTGCGGGCTTGGGAAATTGATAATTTTTCCCAAACCCGAAATGTGTTTTTGATTTACGGGCTTGAAAAAAAAATGGCTTTACAGCCGCCAATTTTTTCCTTGCTTAGCCATTCTGAGACCTCCCTAAAATGCCAATTAAATAGCAAATTAGCTTGCAACTTCACTTACAGGCTCCCTGCCTCTCTCCCTGTGCTGTGTGTGAGGTTGTAGGTTCATTTTCTAATTAATTGGCCTCTTTTGACAGTCTCCCAACGGCTTTCGAGTTACGGGCTTGAAAAAAATGGTGGCCATTAAACCCTTTGGCGTTCATTGCAGCCCCATCAAGCCAGTCACGTATGGACCTTGAGATGAGCACCTTTGGCGCTCAGCGTGACCCCCGCAATGAGAGCCTTCAGTGCTCATTGCAGCTACCGTCAAACACAGAACTTTTGAAGGCACTCATCGCGCGGCCCGTAATGTGCGCCTTCTTATGCGCAATGCGCAACCCATTTGTTACCAACAAACTTGCAATTGCTACCACAACGATTATATGTGATAATATAATAACATATTAAAATATATCATTTATTATATAATGTAAAATATGTCTTTCTGTTTCCCTTAAAACAACCACTACAGCCCCACATTTCAGTGTAATATTTGAAGATTTAGACCCAATAATGACCAAAATATTCTTTAATGTTGGCAGCCATCTTGTTTAAACTAATTTTCACCTTGTAGGGGAGTGATAGCTGTCTATTTTGTATGGCTGATAATTGTAGAGCTAGGGGAATCTATGCCATTGTTTCAATGACCCTGTCACCCTGAGATCTTTGCCTAACATCTGACTGGGACTCAATAAAATGCTCATTACTAGCCTCTTATAGTTATATACTTAAACTAGATAATTTTTCTCATGGACAGAAGTGGCTTATTAATCGAAGGGGCTTATTAATCAATAATAGCTGGAACAGCATTCTAGTATGCAGGCATTCATACCTTTGACTCAGTAAGGGGACTTACAGTGCCTTGCAAAAGTATTCACCCTCCTTTACTTTTTACCTATTTTGTTACATTACAATCTTAAGTATAATGTTTTGTTAATCTGAATTTTATGTGATGGATAATAATACAATAGTCTAAGTTGGTGAAGTCAAATGAGAAAAATATATACATAAAACTATTTTTTAGAAATTGAAAACAGAAAATTGGCATGTGCGTATGTATTCACCCCCTTTGTTATGAAGCCCATAAAAAAAATCTGGTGCAACCAATTACCTTCATAAGTTACATAATTAGTTAAATGATGTCCACCTGTGTGCAATCTAAGAGTCACATGATCTGTCATTACATATACACACCTTTTTTGAAAAGCCCCAGAGTCTGCAACACCTAAGCAAGATACACCACTAACCAAACACTGCCATGAAGACCAATGAACTCTCCAAACAAGTAAGGGACATTGTTGAAGAGAAGTACAAGTCAGGGTTAGGTTATAAAAAAATATCCAAATATTTGATGATCCCCAGGAGCACCATCAAATCTATCATAACCAAATGGAAAGAACATGGCACAACAGCAAACCTGCCAAGAGACGGCCGCCCACCAAACTCCTGGACCGGGCAAAGAGGGCATTAATCAGAGAGGCAGCACAGAGACCTAAAGTAACCCTGGAGGAGCTGCAGAGTTCCACAGCAGAGACTGGAGTATCTGTACATAGGACGACAATAAGCCGTACACTCCATAGAGTTGGGCTTTATGGCAGAGTGGCCAGAAGAAAGCCATTACTTTCAGCAAAAAACAAAATGGCACGTTTTGATTTAGCAAAAATGCATGTGGGAGACTCCCAAAATGTATGGAGGAAGGTGCTCCATGTTTATAATCCATGTTAATTCCAGGTTGTGAGGCAACAAAACACGAAAAATACCAAGGGGGGTTAATACTTTTGCAAGGCACTGTATGGTCTGATAGAGGATTAAGCCCTGCATAATACACCAGACCTGGAGTGGTCCAGATTCTCAGGATACAATGCAGGACTGGGTTACATGGCCTTGAAATTTGGATACTTTATATATTAAGATTGCTCAGATAATATTTGATGAGGCCTCATTTAATTTCAACATTTTCCAACAAATCCATTGCAGCAGTTACAGATCGATTTAATTGAACAAGCCCGCAATTGCAGGGCCGAAGTCTAAAACCGTAAAACATGAACATGTACGTAGCATTTCAGGGCATAATCACGATCCATTAAGCAAGCCTGTAATTTACAATTTAGAAAGAGCCATTCATCATGAAATCAGTAAAACATGTGTTTTAAATGTCAATCAATTAGCGTTTAGACGTCCAATATGCGATCGGGCTCACAATCCAGCAATGTAAATATCAATAAATATGAATGGTCAAACTCTTATAGTCCATGTGGGTGGCCTGATATGTATTAACTCCTTGATTCCCGAGATTGATATAACACGGAAATTAAATGTAAAAAAAAAAATATTTTTTATAGCAGATTTGCGAGCTTGAGACTGTTATGCAATTAATTCTAATGTCTTTCATCGCTTTCCCGTATTTTAAAGTCCAATATTATGTTTTTATTTGCTTTTGTAGTGTTATAAACAGGTGTTTAACCCTCTTGCGAGTCCTCTAGTAGTAGAATGTTTTGCTACGTTTGCCATTTACCGGTTTGAAGGTAATTGAGGGCTTGTGGAATTGTTGTAATGAAATCTCGATTTGTGATTTTAGCGATTGTAACATTTGCGGGCTTGAAAGATCAAAGGCTTAGATGGATCGGAGTGCCGGTTTTTACAACCTGTAGGAATTTTCAGCCTGTAGCTTGCAAACAGATTGCGGGTAGCTAGAGGAGGTCAATTCAATACCAGTAACTTTTGCGGGCTACATTACAGACTTCGGTAATTGGGATTTTGACACTTTAATGGGACCCATAGTGTCAACTGGTACCACCTAGCAGTACATACTGTATACATGATTAAAGCTTTTTCGAATTATCATTGTGTTTTTTCATATCAATAAAAGTTACGGTATAACTTATTTTTAATTCATTGGGACTTATCTGTGAAAGTTTGGAGGATTTGTGTGTTATTAGAAGGGAGTAGTATGAGGACAAGTTACATTCCATCTTGATAAGGTCATACATATTAAGTGATAAAGCTCAAGTGTTGATATACATCTACTCCTCACAAATGTGAATTTCTGTTGAACCCTTAGTACTAACAAGCGTGTAAAATAGGTCCTCATTATTTATACCTTAATGTCAAAATCTTTGTATAATAGATAAAGGTTATACCCATTAGAAGATTCATATGCACTTCCTCTGAATTGACCAAATACTCCTCAGAGTCATTGAGGACATGCGTTTTGAACTACAGGGATTCATCCCTAAACTACACCATAAGAAAAAGAGATTAATCACTAATATAGTTTCTGTTGTGTGTAACGCATGCGTGCGAATACGTAGTTGTTGTAGTGCATTTAATAGTAGTGTAAAAAACGTTACGTATTCGCGCACGCATGCCCTTGAATACGTAGCTGCTACACATGCACAGTAGTGTGCAGAATGCTAAGTATTGACACGTTGCAAAGCCGTGCATGAGCAGTACTTAAAAGAACATAAATAATGGGGTTATTATGGAGCTTGAGCATTGCCCTATAGTCTAGCTCATGGGCACATCATTGCATGCTGCAAGGGTGGGGGGAGCAGTGGGAGAGAGGGTGGGAGAGAGACAGGGGAGAGAGACATGGGGGAGAGAGATAGAGGAGAGACATTGGGTGGAGTGAGAAGGAGAGAGAAGGAAGGAGGGGGAGAGAGAGTGAGAAGGAGAGGGAGAAAGAAGGAGGGGGAGAGAGAGAGGGACGGAGGAAGAGAGAAGAAGGGAGAGTGGGAAAGAGAGAAAAGGAGGGAGGGAGAGAATGAGAGAGATAAGGAGGGAGAGATAGAAGGGGGTATCTAGAAAGATAGAAGAAGAGAGAGAGAGGGCGCAGAGAGAGAGAGAGAGAGAGAGGCCGCACAGAGAGAGATTTTTAAGACAATATTATACCGTCATTTATGATGGGAAAACCACTAGTGCTACTAAATAAGCTGTATGCTTATATTATACCTGTCCAGGTGGGCACTGCTGGGTACAAAGTTGCTTTTCTTTTTTCTTAAATATTGTTTGGTATGAATATTGCCACTCCAGTTGGGATCAGGTATATATATATATATATATATATATATATATATATATATACATACATACATACAGTATATATACTGTGTATATATATATATATATTTATATATATATATATATATATATATATATATATACTGTATATATATATATATATATATACATATATAAATATATAAATATATATATATATCTATATATATATACACCTTGATTGAGTATTGGATCCCATGACAATACTGCACAGGCTTGTCGTCAAACCAGGTTCCTATGTTGAATTACTGAATCTTTGCAACAGCAGACCCCCCCCCCCCCCCCCCCACAGACATGAACACAGCAGGGTATGCTCTAAACTTTGGCCCAACCACTTCATTAGATCTGATACTACTCATACACACTCTTTGCTCTTCCTCAGTAATATATGGTGGGCACCTTCTAATCTGAGGGGCTCATCTACTAGTGCCTTTGGATGTGCTTATAAGGCTTACTTGGCAAGTGAGTTGTCAGTTCCTTCTCCAGTGGACTATGATTTGTCTGATATCTCTGCTATGTCCTCACACTACATGATATCACTCACATCTTCACTGAAGTACACAAACCCCTTCACCATGACAAGTAGCGATCCTGAACAACTCCTTTTTACTATCACCTGTTTACTCCTCAGTTCATTCTCCCTTTATTTAGTATTTCTTTACATTGGATTACCACATAATTTTAGGAACTTCTACCATTCATACTACTTGTACTCTTCAATTCATCAATATATTTCCATGCTCTCTTTCTTTCTTACATCTAGTACCAGTTGAACACTGTACTTATAATGGAGCTTCTTTGTTCTACTAATTCCTGAGTTACCAATTATGCTAACAAAGATGTAAAAGGAGTTCCCATTGATGAAGGTTTACTCAAACCAGTGACACCTCTAGTTACCTGCAGAAGCCTTACAAAACATCATTCTCTCACATACCCTTCATTTGAACACCAGACATGAGAATTCAAGGGGTGCGAGGAATTTGCTTGAGGCACAATTGATTCTGGGTAGGTCTCAGCTAACAGCACCTCAGCATCAGGTATTATTTCATATATAGAATGGAAGTGTTGGGTACTGATGATATTATAGCCAGTGGGTGAACCATGTCAACTCTCATTGAACGTTGCAGCTACTATAATGCAGCCCTAATATGCCCTCACTTTACTGCCGCCATGAAGAATGGATGCCTAGTGCATTATACTTACCTTTTGTGTATGAAATTATATTAAGATAGGAACATTATAAGCAGACTTCAGACTTATAATATATTACCCCAAGCAGAACTACTCCAGATTCCTAATACATTTGTAATCTGAGTGCTGTTTTCCCCAAGTATGCATCAGGATATAATAAAAGCAACGTTGAAAACTCTATGCTAGCAGCAATATAAACTAATAAAAAAGACTTACCACCAAAAAATTTCACAGTTTTCTCCATTGACAGGTAGAGAATCATCTTCTTGAATAGAGAATGTGGGGCAAGCGCGAGTAGAGGGGGAGGTAAATACTGCCAGCATTATTAAATTGCGATTCGGCCAATTGAATAAGGCTTTATATAAGCACAGAGCATATTTTTACAGAAGTTTTTAGTTAGTGAAGACCTTGTTTTTGGATAGAAGTTCACTAACTAAAAACTTCTGTAAATAAAATATGCTCTGTGTTTATATAGAGCCCTATTCAATTGGCTGAATTGCAATGTAATAAGGCTGTGCATGCCTAAAAAATATAAAATCCTTTGTAATATTTGCATTTAAAACTGAGACATTTACATATAACCTTTACTGGAATATGCATATTATTTTATTGTGTGTGGGTTCTATAATAATAACTAGCGACTTGCCCGTCAAAAATGATGGGGCAATAACATTTCAAGCCATGGGAATGCTCTTTGACACAGAATGTAAACCGTTTGGTACTGTGAGGGCCTTCGGCGCTCATTGCGAGCCTCTCCTGTCGTTTACTTTTGGTCCTCTGAGAGAGATATACATTTCTATGTATATGTAGCTAAGTAATAATGAATGATTTCTTAAATCAATTAATATAGTTTCATTATTTATAATTGATATATGCAGAGAGCAAAAGGCTGAAGAGCTAACAATCTGTTTGTATTTTGCGTCTGCATAGATTATACATTGTGAGTGTTAGTGCCCTGCTTATAAAGTGTAATGAATGTTTCAAGTGTGCATTCTAAATAGGCTGCGTGCGCGAGGTAAAGCCGTTGGTTTATTGTGTAAAGCGGCATTGTATAGTCGTAATGTTAGTAATTTGTTATGCGTCTCGTAAGCATTTTCCGGCTTTTGTAATAGTCTATTTTGTAGGTTGTAGTGTGATGTGTAAAGTGCTACACATTTGGCAGTGTTTTGCTGGGTCCGTGGTCGTGTAGCCTCGTTTTCATTTTTTCGGTGGCCATTTTTTTCCTTTTCGAGTGGCGAAAATCATCTAAATCGAGTTACATTTGCATTCCACCTCACTCCCAGACGTCCTGGCTGTTGCCCCGTGCTGTCTGTGATGTTTTTGGGTGTTTTTAGTGTGTTTTTCTTGTTTTTTTCTTTTCGTTGTTCGGCTGCAAAGCTCGTAATTTTTTGCGTCTTGTATCTTTTTTTTTCTAAGTCCCGCGGTTGTGAACCGCTTGCACGCCAAGGTGACCCCGCATTTAGGAAGTGTTTTTCGGCTTTGCAGTGGGTTAACACAAGGCTCGCAGGCGATGAGCGCCTTCTGCACTCATCGCCCAAGTCCTACGTGTTAACGGCTCACCTCACTTGGGGAGGCTCGCAGCGATGAGCGCCTTTGGCTAAGCGCTACGTGCTAATGGCTTGCCTTGCTTTGCGTTCGCACCTCGCAAAGCGTGATGACGTCTCGCAGTTTGACAACTATTATATGTGATAATAATTTTTCATAGCTGGCATATAATCTTTTGTAAATACTATTTTTTAGTACTGCAGTGACAGTATGGAAGTAGAAAACAAATATTTGTTATTGACAAATACACAGTAAGGGAGACAGAATAGGATGTAGTGAAAAACATAAATTGTCAATGTTTTTTTCTCCAGTGAAATCTCTCAATTTCTATATTGTTCTACGGAGTCTCATATTCAAGATGGAGCGATGTCTTCTAACTTTAGTGGATGGCTCTGCGGATAGGGATATGATAGTGTTCTCTCCCTGGAGGGAAACATTTACCTTGGTAAATAAAAGGAAGAGGACTATATTCACTTCAAAAATTAAAGCTTTTCCCCTAGTAAAGTGATTTTCAAACTCCTGTATTAGTCTATGTCCCTTCAGAATATTATTCTATGTAGTGTCTTCACAAGGGATCCATAGGATAATATGGGAAGTCAGACTGGAAGAGGTTCCAGATAGGCAAAGATTAGTCAGATTGCAGAGGTTCAGGATCAAAAAAGAACAGTGTCGGACAATAAATTCTAAATATTATTAAACCCATGAACAGGCAAGGAGGATTGCCAGTAGACTGCTTAAATCAGATTTAAAAAGTAAAACGGTCACCATAGTTTTGAAAAAAATGTCATGCGTTTGTGAAGAAGGGAAAAAAGCAACCACCTATAAGCCATGTATATTACTAGACTTTACTTGTGTATAATATCTTTTGGACCTTTACAGGTCTCACAGCTAGCTGGAGAGGGAATTTTTTTGGGGGACCTACACTTCTATGTAATGCTATTGTTAAAGGTATATGCAAGTGAGTTGGATTATGAATGCATCTGATAGAGGAGAATTAGTAGTGTATGAAAAAAATTTGTTTTCATGAAAAAATAAAAAAAATAAACATTCGAACAGTTACCCTAAAGTTTGCTTTATTTCTTGCATTTGCAAACTGTTTTCTGTTTGACACCCCCTGAAAATCCCAGCGAAAATTAGCATACATAATACATTGCATCATTTTGGTCTGTGAATTGAGCTGCAGCTTTCCTTTAGATTTCTGTAATAACCAGAACAAGGTCTGTGTCCCTTCATTCACTGATCTACACATCCCAGGTGAAACTTCCCCCAGCTCCAGTGATTTGCCCCTGTAACCCCCCAGTCCCAGTGAATTGCCCCATCACTTCCCTTAGCCCAGTGAATTGCCCCTGGGATATCTCCCAGCCCCAGTGAATTACATGCACTCACACAGAGATACATGCACCCATCTCTTCCTCAAACTTTGCAGTCACTGCAGGACCATAAATCAAGCATAAATGCTCATTCGCCTAAAATACAGATTAGAATAGGAAGAAGAAGCTGAAACATCTATAAAACAACTGTGTAAAAGCTCAAGCATTTTTACTTGAATGTCGATTTATGGTCCTTTAAGGAACTTTAGTTGTAAGGAGTGTAGCAGCATTATCTAGCTGGCTGCATACAGCATTGCTGATTGCCTGCAAAGCTGGGCATGCTCACATACAAAGTTAATTTTTACGAAATCAAACCCTGAGAAGCCTGGCTCAATTCTTGCGGTGTAAACATCACCTGCAACAGTTTTTTTTAACGCAAAGCTAAAAAAAACATAGTGCATGCAAATAAATGTAATCATACATTACTAATTCCGTCTATCAGATGCATTCATATACCTTTAAGTGGCTAGTGAAAGTGCTAGATTTTCAACAGACTTGAATGGAGATTTATTCTAAATCAACAGTCCCTCTCAGGTGTGCAAATGTCAGCTAGAGTAAATCAAAATATAAATATAAAATTTAACAACAATCAAATATTAGACATATTTTTTTGTTTTAATTTTCTAATAACATTTTACTTATTATCAAAAGAAGTTATTAAAACGCACATATGACACTTTAGTGGTCATTTAAGGTTGAATTTCAATAAAGTCTAAAGGCAGGAAAAGAAGTTGTAGTACTGCTAAAGCAGTGAGCTGGTGAATTCCTTAGGTACCACACCAGTCTTGTTCCTGGCATCCTTCCCTTTGGAGATAACTATATATATATATATATATATATATATATATATATATATATATATATATATATATATATATATACTATCATGAGCAGGGATCATTTGCCAGTATCATCTGTGATATACAAACCAGCCTCAACAGATCCATGTGATTAGGCACATTTCTGACACTGCATTTTCAGGTGTATGAAACTTGTTTTTGTAATAAAAAACAAAGGAAAAAATGACTTGTCATATTCGTAAACAGAGCTTTTCCCTTACCTCTATTATCCTTTACAATTGAGGCATGCATTACATTATGTAAAACACAGTATATGCTTTGGTTAAGCGATATTGCACTGCTTTCATTAGATCCTCCCACAGTCTTAGAAATCCATGTATACCTTGTTATTCACTTAACATAACATAAAATAATATCTAAAGGTAAAAAAAAAACAGATAACATTTTACTGAGATAAATGCAACATAGGTTGAGCAGGTGCAATTTAGCTAAACACAATGCTGTTAGAATTACAGTTTTTAGATTCATATATATGTATATGAACACATTCAGAGGAGGCCTATTATATATCATTAGCCTACTGTTGTGTAAAAGCAGACAATTCTTTTCTGGAGGTGTAGATGGCTGTTGCCGTCTAAAAATTGTAAACATGACAATCACACCATATATGGTTATTGATTGCAGAAAGTGTACAAAACTTTGAACTAATGAATCCTTCTGATTGCACCTTGAATATGATTGCAATAATTATTGGATTTGTAGAGATAACACCTTGTTTTTACGGACCTCACATCAATCCAAGAGCACTTACTTGGACAGTCAAAACCACTGAGTGCAGAATCCTAATATCAAATTATGGATTTCTGCTCAGAAGGATAAAAAGGGACAATCTTATTTTTATCCTCTTATTGAGTTTCTCACAATATTGAATTTAAACAACTAAAAATAGTATAGCAGAATTCTAGCATTGACATATGGTGATTATGTGTACTTCAATTTGGTTTACCTGGTGTGCTTGCTTGATTCTAAATATCTCCTGATTGTAACAGAACCCCTCACATTTATTCACAAGTAGTCTTTTTTTAACTTCTTCATTTACTAGTCTTAATAGACTTGTTAGGTTGCCTTTTTTTAATTTGTACATTTATATTTCCACTAGGAGGACCATATCTCTCAAACAGCCTTGGTATAACTTAAAAGTGTTTTTTTGGCCTTTAGTACCCTGGACAGGAATTCTTGTGAAGAACAACCTTTATCCAAAGACCTCTTATGTTAGAAGTGCCTCATGAAAATAAAACTCTAATTACTCAAGACCAAAGTACTCATTATCCCAGAAACTCTCTACCACTCAGATTTGTCCCAATAGAAACAAAGCATGGGTGGTTCCTACACAATTTCGACATTCTAGAAGTTTACAAAGATGTAGAATCTGAGACTAGCTGTCAGTGTCTGGCTGTGGGTCAATGGAAACCGAGTTGACCACAAACACAAACCCATGTTGGCATGCTGCTCAGTTTGCAGTGTAAATATAGAGGATCTTTAGTTTTATATATATATATATATATATATATATATATATATATATATATATATATATATATATATATTGTGACAAACTATCTACCTCTAAGTGGGTATGTGCCATTGTTTCCAGCACTTTTGATGGAGGGACACAGTTATGGAAGGCTTTTCTAATTTTACCATGTTATCACTAGTAAAATAAAAAGGACACACCAAAAGGAAATAAAATGAAATGATAGGCTTACCTCCCACGGGAGCTCTACCTATATTAATTAAGCTAAACCTGGATGAAGCAAAAACAAAACAAGCAGCCAATTACTTTGTATTCAATTACTGACCTGTATCTTTTCCAGTCTAAGGCCTCATTCAATTGAGCAATTGTAAGTTACTGGAGCCCGTAATGTAGGCCGTTAACTAATTTTCTATTTAATTGGCGTCTTTTTGCGAGCCTCAAATGGTCTAGGTTTACAGGCTGAAATACCCTGTGGTTGTTACAACCGTAACTTACACCCCATCTAAGCCTTTGATCTTTGACGTACGCAAGAGTTGCAATCGCTAAAATCGCAAATCGATATTCAATTGCTACTATTCCTCAAGCTCCCAAATGTTTTCACACCCGTAAACAGCAAATGTAAAAGAAAATCCTACATGTACCAGATGGTACCTGCAAAGGGAATAAAGACATGTCCGTAGCACTGTAAATGCAAAATAAATCAATAATGCACTGTAAATGACGAGGAAAGCAATGAAAGACATTAGAATTAATTGCACAACAGTCTCAAGCTCGCAAATCGGTAATAACATTTTTATTATTTTTATGTTTAATTTTGGGTTTATATGGATCTCGGGAATCAATGAGTTAATACATATCAGGCCACCCATATGGACTAGAACAGTATTGGCATTCATTTTTATTATTTTGGATTTTGCGGGTTTGCGAGTCCGATTGCATATCGAATTTCTAAATGCTAATTGATTGACATGTAACTTCCATCTTATACTGTCGCAATGATGACTCAATTTCT